>OU696572.1:9353682-9361182 GCA_916048095.2 Sacculina carcini
CAGGAAAAAAATAGTTTTGTAGTTGTACAATGTAGCATATGTTAGTGTAATGTCAACACAAACTCGATTAAAGTTAGGGGACGATCAGTCATGCATATGCATCATTATGCAATGTATTTGCGATAATGTTTATATCAACAAATTATACATAAATATATTTTTATTTACCTTTCAGTGAACCTATTGGTTATGAGGAGTTGATGGGAAAAATTTGGGGGTGGGTTTTTTTGTTAGTTCAGTTATTGCCACATTTTTCACAACAATCATTTCATACGAATATAAAAGTTTTATAATGGCAGGAATGTCCATCGAGCAAGCTCATAGACGGACATGATTGAAGTAGAATATAGTACAATCAGACAATGGTTGGCAACGACTACGCGGCTACATTAGATAATACAATATATTTATACAACACACAACAAATATAAATATTTCACTCCATTGTGTACAGGTGTGCACATTTACATATACATGCACACTCACACACAACCCCAGTCACACACACACACACACACACACACACACAAACACACACACACACACACGCACACACATCCTCATACACGCACAAGCATACTCAACCATCCATGTACCATCATGCATCCATGCACGTGAGTGTACATTTCTTCAATTAATATCTATTAATGCATACACTCACACATACGCACACAAACATCCACAGTCATATACATACCTACACGTGAATTAACATATTTGCATATAAATATCCGTTCATGCACACACATACACCCACACACACATACACGCATACACGCTCTTACACACGCGCACATGCCAACATGCATGTATACATATAAACTAACACAAGCACACACATTCATGCACACAATTACAAGCGTACACACACAAATACAATGCTATTTATTACTCGGATAGTCATTATTTGCCGAGCTATTTTTTAGATATGCTCTAAATTTACCACGGAATACAGCCAATGCTACATTGTTCAGCAAGGATTTTAAGCACACGGGCAAGCTGTTCCATGTGTTGACATATGATACAGTTTTTAAAGAGTGTAGTGTGAAACCCGGGTGATACCAAATCATGAACGAGTCTCGTATGAATATGACCAGAGCGATGCGGCTTCATGCTGAGTTATTGGTAAATATTTTATGAATGAGCAAGCATATGACATATGGCTTAGCCCCCTGAGTCCTCCTCTGGATCCGCCAGTGTACTCGAGCTTGAACCAAGTGGCGCCATGCTTGAGCGACTATATATTAATTGGATCCACATTGTCTTGTATATTCTGTACATATATTCTCCACATTGTCAGTAATATGAGTCACTGGTCATAGCTCTGTTCGTTTCTAGGCCCGCAGGTACTTGCTTTTTATATGCTGAATTGTGTCAACGCACATCTAACGTAGGTGCTGCATTTCTGGTTGTGAAAATGGACCATTTGCAATATTATCGAAAATTACGCCCTGGTGGTGAAATTGGCAATATAATTCCAAGTTACAGCTTGCTTCAGTACGAGCCTCGTAAGCCCGTGTGATCGTCACTCGTGTTAAACCAACACCATTTTCTAAAATTTACAGCTCCTCCAAGGTTAAAATATGATTGCTGATTAAAAAACGAACTCAACATAATTTCCAATCAAATCCAATCCAATCAATCTCAATTCAAACACTGGTTTTTTATTGTGTGGTATGTTTTGATTCTTTTTCCCTTATGTTTTCCATCGCTTTAATGTCCTATGATTAAATCCCTTTTTAGTATTTTTTTCATTCAGTATGGCTCTGCTGTTGCTATACGGCGATATCGCTTCAGACGCTCATGAAATCGCCGACTTCTGTTCGTGTGGTGTTTTGCAAAACTAACACTCGCAGAATCATGCGAACAGTGTCATATGAACAGCGGGTTGAAAGATACTCGTGTCTGTTTTGCATACTGCTTTTCAGTTGTAGAAATTTCACCATGAGTCGTTGTTGAATTGGCTAAACACGACTAATGCACTAAATTTGGTTTCGCAGATACACTAAAAGTAAAATTCGAATTTGAGTATACCGCAACATGAATTAATATATGAATTGGACGGTTAGTGAGCGAGTGTCATTTGGTCTGTCACAAGAGCGCACCAGCCATCGTCATCAACATGACAGATATTCATGACAGATATTCATGACAGATATTCATGGGCACCGAGGCGAAACCATGTTTTTGCTGATCACTTCTATAAACAGCATCGTTCAGAATCACCAACCAATGTACACTACATAACCGTGCTGATGTGCTATTCGGTCTGAGCGCAATCAGTTTGCATTCTAGCTGAACGCTGCCACTTTCCCAGTCATGTTCTGGTACTGGCGCATCTGCTTGGATAGGTGTGATATGCCTAGGCCAGCCGAGCACGACTTCATTAGCGCTGCATTTGCGTTTGTATCTCACTCACGCACTCCGCTTGCTTCACGGCGCTCGCTTTTACACTCGCTCGTATGGCCACTTTGTTCTTACACTGACAATGGCTCGTATAGCCGCTGCTGCGCTAATTTGGAGCTGTGCACAAGCCAGACTCGTTGATGACCAATGCTATGCCGGCGGAGCGGACCACACTGTCTTTTACTGTCAGATCAAGCTTGTGCCCAGATCGTGCTCTCATTAGAAGCGCCCCAGGCGATGCGCTCATACGCCAGGCCATTGCGGTCGACATTCACGTGCAAGACGTACTGGGCGCGCGCGACTGGGTGTGGACGAGACTGGCGAGGGGCGTGCTGCGGCACAAATAGTTCACGCTTGTGACCTAGGTCACGTGATCGGTCATAAATTGTTGGCTCTTTGCGCTGGCCTGGCTTGTGTTGCGACTGAGCACCCTATCTCGATCGTGGTCGAGAGTGCATTTGATGTGAAATACGCAGCCTAGCTGTGGAATAATGATGACACACATACACCGACATACATACAATAATAAGATACATAATGAGGCATACACGATATTTAACCCCATAGATGCGACAGATTGACTAATTTAACCCATTCCCTCCCGAACCAGCGGAACCATGCGGTACCCCATAAATTACTTGGAAACAAATGCATCTCAGTTATAAACTACATTTTGTAACTCGTTCAAAAACGTTTTGTACGTAGGCAAGGGTCTGTTCTTAATTGCTGAATGGAAAATAAAAATATTATTATCAAATATGGTTCTACTGGACCCTAAATGATTGTATACAAATATTTCATCAGCTTTGGAGAACATTTTTATTATATTTCGGTGAGTATGGGTTGAGCAATGCACTGATATTATCCATGATTCTGTGTGACTGGTTTTTGCAGCGCTTAGTTTGTTGGAGAGCACAAAATTCAATGCGAAACTGTAGTTTCCGCATTGAATTATGGTTATCGTACGAGGCATATACTCGTATGTAGGCATACAGTTATAGAAACAAAGGCTTCTCAATCCAGGGCGGCCGGATCTACTCTTTCGGTTCAAAACGTAAATCTATATAAGATCACAACAACAACATGTATAATGAATGACTCTGAAAAAGTCCAAAAGCTGAAAAGCAAACGCAGCAGCAGGACAACAAACAAAGATGAAAAACAGGAACACAACGGCGAAAGAGTGAATGCATAAAATTGTTAAATAACTGTTGGACGTTCCGTTACTCATCCTCCCTTGACCAAACTTTGCTGTCAGTTATATAGGGTGTCTAGCCTTCCTCCTCACTGTGATAACAATGAATGAGCTGGCTTTGTCGCCGACGGCTCGACCATGCACTGGTTGTACTGGACTGCATGGCTACCAGTAGCAGGGCGAAGCCTGACTGGAAATTGAAGAGCGGTAAACTGCGGAGGTCTGTATAATGAAGATCCAAGAACATATTCGCAACACACCCGTGGCAAAATTTCTGCGTCGACCTCTGGTGTCAGATGAGTTGGTATAACAATGCAGTTGAAATCGTAAGTGAAAATGCTGCTCGCGTGCTTGTTCAGTTGCACCACTTGCGACTTTCTCGTCCGAATGTTTTAATTGCTCGTTCTCGAAACGGCTAGAGAGAGTGGGAGATGGAGAGACAGCACTGACCAGCAATCATTTACTCGCATTATCCACTCTTTCTATGAGTGTGTGGGTGACTGGCGTGTGCATGTGAGAGCATGTGACTACATGTGTATGTATGTGTGTGTGTGCGTGTGCTGGCTGCCGTTTAGAGGCTCATTTTCCGCGGCGGAAATGAGTGACGCTATAAAATGCGTGAGATGAACATTTTCACTGTGGACATGTGGTGGGATTGAAAAATTAGCTATCCAGATGATATGTATAACACGAGCACATGCTGACACACACACACACGCACACACACACACACACACTTTCACGTATACAACACCCGTGAGCGAAAAAGTGTTTTACATGTATGTGTCTGTGTGTGTGTGTGTGTGTGTGTGTGTGTGTGTGTGTGTGTGTCTGTGAGCGTGTATGTGTGTGCTTGTACATGTGTGTGTATGTGTGTGTGTGTGTCCGGTTGAGTGATCCAGTTCAACAGTACTTAGGTTATTACTTGGCTATATTGGCTATATAGACGCAATTGTGATTGACTAGAAGTATTCTCAAATTCATTATGCTCTGTGAATTACGTAGCGTCCAATATTAATAGAAACATAGTTTTCACATTATTAGCGCGTCGATATATTTTTTTAATTCTTTCGAACAGATCTGCATCAAAGTGTTTGCTAATTGATTTGAATGATTGCAACTTTTATGCAATACAGCTGGGTTTCTAGGCACTACAGACAATTTGAAGCAAATTTCATGTAAGCTAAATTTCACAGGAATGGTGCATAAAAGCCATATATAAATACACAAATATGCTGCATTTGACGATGCAACTCTTTCTGAGTTTTCTTTCGGAAGTTTTTTTCTTGGGCTTTTCGAATTTCTAAGAGGAGATATTTTTTCAGACTTTTTTCCTACGCCGTTCAACAGCTCTCGCAACACTTTCGAAAGCCGGATGAAGCTCACTCAATTGCAAGATCATGCAAAATCTTGCAAATGTTGATGATATATTGGTGAAACTTGGCATTCGCTTTTGGCAATAGCTTTCGATCCCATTTTCTGTGTTTAGTAACAGACGCAGCTGAGATGTCACGTGATCATGTCATGGGTCAAGCCGAGCGACTCCCCTGACCTACACATCCGGTGTATGTCTGTGTGGCGAACTTCGTGTGTGTGTCTGTGTATGTTACCATTCATATGACCTTTCATTTTCTCATTGTGCGCGTCGGTTCACTTGTATGTGTGTGTGTGTGTGCGTGTGTGTGTGTGTGTGTGTGTGAGTTAGTGAGTGAGTGAGTGTGTGTGTTTGTGAGTTAGTGAGTGTGTGTGTGTGTGTGTGTATTCTCGGGCTGAAATCATAGGTCGCACGGTCACCGTTCATGCCCCCCACACACACAGGCACACACACACGCACACACACACACACACACACACACACACACACATGCCGACAATAAGTCGATAAAAGCGAAAGTGATCTGCCTAGCGAGTCGTGTCAGAACGGAAACACAGACAACTACTCCACAAGTATATGTATATATATATATATGTATATATGTGTGTGTGTGTATGAGTGGGCATTTAAATGACGTCGAATGTCACGGTCATGTCAGCCGACAACTATTATTGATCGGTGTACGTTTTATCGACGCCGAACTCAAATATACACCCACAGACACCAAACATCTATTAAACTACCAGGTGAATCACAAATATTACTGACATTTGTGGTGTTGAAAATATCTTCCAATTATTGATAATAATTATAACTAATCATAATTAAATAATCATATATAATACCGTTATTTATTAACAATGTCAATTATTTTATTATATAGTATTACCTATTAAAGTAAATACTGTATTTATTTACTCATTATGCATGAGTTATTTGTTTAATATCTTTAATTCGGGCGTAGAGGCTAAAATTAATACATAAAATAGATTATTCCTTTTGATTATAATCAAAAGGAATAATTCCATTTGATTCCTTTTGATTTTTCATGCTTGTCAAGTATATGTGACATTTGGTGGTTGATTTTGTATCTGTATGTGTAGCTGTATCTGCCTTGCGCTATGTGTGTGTGTGTGTGTGTGTGTGTGTGTGTGTGTGTGTGTGTGTGTGTGTGTGTGTGTGTGTGTGTGTGTGTGTGTGTGTGTGTGTGTGTGTGTGTGCATAAGCGGCAGTGTCTGTGTGCCAGAATGCGTCTTGATTTCAGTGTGCTCAGTTTACACTTTTATTCGCTTTGCTTGTCAGCGTGTTTGTATGCTGGTGTGCAAGTGGGTGAGGGTAGGTAGACGTGAGAGTGTGCATTAGTGTGTGTGTGTGTGTGTGTGTGTGTGTGTGTGTGTGTGTGTGTGTGTGTGCAAGCGCTGATGCATTGTGGAACACCTTCAGAGTAGTAATTACAGGTAGTTTCACGCACACACACACACACGCTCATACTCACACACACACACACACACGCATACACGCATACACTCATACACACATACACACTCATACACACACACTCATACACACATACACACACACACACAATTAGGCGAGTACACACGTACAGGCCAGCACACACAGACACACACACACACATACACACAAACAGCAGCATACATACACACACATACATACACACACATACATACACACACATACATACACACACATGTGCGCTTATAAACGCGCTCGCATTGCAAGTTTATGCGTTCAAAAATGGTAGTAAATATGTGGCATGTATCCCAGCGTGTGTATGCCTTTATGCTCAACTCGGTGGAACTACACGAATGCATAGCAGTGTGATTATGTGTGTGTGTGTGTGTGTGTGTGTGTGTGCGTGTGTGTGTGTGTGTGTGTGTGTGTGTGTGTGTGTGTGTGTGTGTGTGTGTGTGTGAGTGTGTGTGTGTATGTGCGTGTGTGTGTATTTGCGTAATTTGATTTCACAAAGCGTAGTTTTTATGTTTTTACGTGTTGCTCCTATAGGTCAGTGTGAAGTGATTGAACATGGCAGAATTTGTAGCCAACCGACATACAACAACACACGTGCAATATAATATCTAACCCCGCATTGTATGATGAAGGGATGCAATCACATGCAAGACAAGTTGAGCCAAAAAATGTTGTGATGTCTTCAGTATCGAAACACAAGATCTTTACATCTTCGAATCTTCGATCGAGATCTTTCTGATCTTTAAAGAATAATAGAGCAAACTCTTTGACCAAAACGGCTGAAGATATTGAATGACACAATAACAACTGGCTTGGAAACGTATAGAAGGTAAAGAAACTAGAATGTTAATGTAGCAAAGTTACCATCTGAAATTTAGCTGTTTAGCACAAACGGTACACTTGTAGTGATGCCCAGATATCACTTTGTTTACAAGTAGAACACACAAATCAACTGAAAAACATATCAATGAGAGGGCTGCTTCTTCTCCATCAGCTGGTCAATACGGGACATTGCTTCACTCACAGCATATCG
>OU696572.1:9366182-9391182 GCA_916048095.2 Sacculina carcini
ATCCGCCTAAGCCTCAGCCTAATTATCTATGATTACGTTGATGACAAATTATAATTTGTCATTGAGGAAAAATATGAATTTGAGTTCTCCACTCATGACACACTAGAAATATTAATTATTTATATAATTGCTTGGTTAATTTTAAGACATATTAGTATTTAATTGTTAACATATGATAATTATTACGTTTTATTTATTGTTTATGATTAGTATGCATAATTAATTCATATTTTCAATTAATATGCGTTATTTGTAATTAATCTTTTATATTTTACTTGGATTATTGATTTGCTTAATAATATTAATTAATATTTACAATTGTATTTTAACAATTGAAGTTGTCTAGCGGCACAGAAGACTACCACAGGTGCTCTCCAGGTACAATTAGGTGCAACTTTGACAAATATTTTCACATTGTGAATACCACGCCTTGCTCACCTACATACAGGTGGCTTTGTTCTGTTTTGTCTCGTGTATTCGTTTTGTCATGCATGTGATCTGATACTGATCCCTTTCTCTCGCATGTATGACTGATGAATGAAGTGTGGGTGGCCGGTACTATTTGTCTCGTCACGCTCTACAGGACGATGATGTAACACCCTTGAAACGCTCACATACAACCGACACACACACACACACACACACACACACACACACACACACACACACACACACACACACACACACACACACACACACAGACAGCACAGATACGGCAGACGTAGAGATGCGACCTAAAGAAAGCGACGCTTTTTGTATAAAAAGTTTTTTTCCAAAAAACCTCGATCAAATACACGTTCTTTTTGGGATTTTTTTTGGAAGAGTCATGCATATAGTTTAAATTATAGAAATGATATATTTTGGGACGTTAAATGAATTTTTTTATCAACATATAAGTTATTAGTGGCCCTATCAACTTTAATAATAATTAAGCATGCACAATACAATAGTTATAATGTGTCTGAAAGTCCTAATATCATTGTTCGCACGGTACTGTGCTGCACTGTTAGGTAAAGTACAGCTTTGCATTCAATTATTGAGATAATCACTTGCAGGAAAGCAGGGTTTAAACCCCGTTTTTAAGACTGAAACTACTTATACAAAACAACAACAGGTGCATAAATTTCATGATATTTACATATTACTTTTTTCCTCCCAAGAAATGAACTATGTTTATGATAATAATAATGTTACGTACTCTGATGCATAAAATTACATCTTGAGTATCATGACTTTCAGCATATCAATTATATGCATTATAAAAATACAAGCAGGTATTTAATATACAAATGTATTTGAGCACAAATAACTCAATCAAGGAAATCATTCATTCATTGACGTTTATTTACATAGCGCTCATTAAAACACATGCGCGAAAAGACAAATCTTTATGGAAAAATATACATAAATAGGTAAATAAAACGCCGCTTAGGAAAAACAAACATGCGGACAACACATACACCCACAAGTGACACACACCCACACACAAACGTACTCATGCTCACACAACGCAAAATTGAAACATGGCAGTAAGAAGACAACAGAAAGAGCAAAACAACTTCTAGTAAATATATCAAGTGAGACGGGTACGGTATGACGGCTCAGAGCGAAGCGTAAGGAATATGAGAGTGAGAGTCATGATCAAAAGATTTATCGAAGAGATGATTGCGCAGAGAAGAGAAAAACGATGAGAAGGATGTGGAGGAGATAACATGGGAGGGAAGATAGTTGTAAAAACTTGGAGCTTAGAAAGGGAAGGAATTACTAGACCAGGTAGATTCATTGAGGGCTCGTGGACAGGATATAGGAAGTGGATGACGGGAAAGAAAGTTATAAGAGAGTGTTAGAAGCTGCGAGAGGTACGTAGGTTGCCGGGGGTCATGCAAAAGTTTATATACAAAGCCAGTTCTCAAAAAACATAGCTTAATAATAATAAAACTGGTATGATTTGGTTCAACTTGTTTCTCTGCTGACAACTTAGCGAACATTTGACTTACTCTTGCTTCAAATATTGATTTGACTGTAAAAATGTACTATCCCGTATTATACGTATATTTTACCTTGTATTTTATTCACTAGATTTTTTATTTCACAATATGATCATCATCATTGACATTTATTTGTATAGCGCACACTATAACACACTATAACACACGCGCGAAAAGACAAACCTTTTTAAAATAGTAATAGTTTCAAAGTAAAAATAGAAACAAATAGATAAGACACGCCGCTTAGGGAAAACAAACATGCGGACAACACACACACACACACACACACACACACATACACACACACACACACAAACACACTCATGCACACACACACGGACACACAACTCAAAATTGAAACATTTGAACGACTCAATTGAATGATAGCTAGAAGTGCAGCACAGTACCGTACAAACAATGATATCAGGGCTTTCAAACGCATTATAACTATTTTATTGTGCGTATTTAATACCTTTTTAATTTGCTAGGGTCACTAGTAACATTAATAGGTAATATCATTATGAATATAATTCATTGGTTTTCCCAAAATATATATTTTCTAACTGTGTTTGATTATAACAAAAATAATAAGTTTTTTGTCGATGTTTTGTTTTGGCAAATACATTTTTTTCAAAAAACGTCGTCTTTATTTGAGGTCGCATCACTAATTTTAACACAAACATATCTCTCACATCAATCAAAACTGTCTTTCATAGAGCGTAATTTAAAAATAACATTGTTTCACATGTTTTCAAAATGCTGGTTTTAAAAAAACGTTTGTAAAATTTTGTTTAAAAAACACTTGACCAACCAGTTCAAAACGAATTTATAACCAGTTTTAAATCATCATGGCTTCTTTTTATAAAAATAGTATGGTTTCCCTAAAAACACTTGATTATTCAATGAATTTGTTTGGTTCTGCTGACAAATTATTTCAAATACCCACATCAATGAAGCCATCTTTTAAAAACCAAATCAAATTTTATCTTTTTCAATAAAAATCCTTGACATACCAAAAAAAAACTTTCAATAAAAATCACTTTCAAAAAGTCTCCGGGGATATTTATTGATACATATTTTTGTTTTTTACTATGATTCAATTATTTTTGAAATAAAACACGTGAAGAGATACATAACTTCAATTAAACTTATTTCTATGTACTAAAATCCAATATCCGGGGACAATTGGAGAGAATCCTAAAAAACCATAGAGAACAAAAAACCTAGAAATGCATGTTTTTTTCTTAAAAAATGCAGCCAAAAATCTTTGTTTGCATCTCTACGTAAATGTATTGTTTTCATATTTCCGACGCTAAATCGTAATATACAAGTATGCCTAGTATGCCTAGTATACATGTATGCCTACTATGCATACTAGTATGCCTTGAATATACTTGTATGCCAGATTGGCTATTCACCTTTTGTTACTCGCAATTGGATCAGCGTTCTGTGAAGCCTTCACTGTTTTTTTTCGATTTAGCTTGAGAAGTACTAATAAAGTACTTTTAACGTTCGATGCATACTTCAGAAGTATTCGGAAGTACTTCTAAGTGCTTCTGAAGTGAATCTGGAAGTGAATCAGAAGTTGTCATTTATGAGGCAGAGCAAGCATTCATTTTGTTTGTTTCTGTTTTCCCAATATTAGTTTAGAGCCCAATTCATTCAGAACCGTGACCAAAAATTGTGAAGAAAAATATTATTATTAAGAAAAAATGAAATTGTACGCAAATAAAATAACACGTGAGTTGAACAAATAACACCGCAATTGACTGATGAATAACAATGAATGCCGCACTTCTGAAAATGTTCGCTTGATGCACTTCGAAAGTCCTTACTTCTGAAGTGGTCCTGAACAAACCCACTGAGTATGTTCGATATGTTGTATGTCTCTCACAGACTGTGTATTGTTTATTATAGATGGCAAAAGCGTCAATACAAGCAATACCGTTTTTCCAAGAGCAAGTACTCAGTAACAACAACGTGTATCCACTATAGGGCTCCTCTGGGTTGGTGCCTCTGCACAACATTTTTATTTCAATTTATTCGAATTAAAAAAAATAGGGCTCAAATATTGACACAGGCAAGTGACAGTGAGGAAAAACAACAGTGAGACAAAGAAAATACACAGGAAAAAACGCGCAAACAAATAAGAAACGAGATTGCACATATGCAGGCTCTGTAAGCTGGTGTTAGCTAGGTGCTTTCCGTCAGCCCCTCAGCAGAGAAGTCCTGGCGCCGCCATTGGTCCCTCCTCACTGCAGAACAGTGGGGGAACAGAGGGAACAGAGGGTTTAGTCGCCGACGACTCGACCATGAACATTTGTATTGGACTCCATGGACACACAGACAGCATTTGCCCCGTACACGAGTCATCCATGTTACGAGGATCATTGGCACACCTGCGCTCAAAGTGCGCAATGTAGTCGGACCATCTACAAACACACACACACACACACACACACACACACACACACACACACACACAACATTTACGGTACAGCAAGGTACAGCAAGCTAAATGTCGAATGACTCAGTGACATTATTAAGCCGTATGAATACCGTCCGTATGTCTGTGTGTGTGCGTATGTGTGTGTGTGTGTGTGTGTGTGTGTGTGTGTGTGTGTGTGTGTGTGTTTGTGTGTGTGTGTGTGTGTGTGTGTGTGTGTGTGTGTGTGTGTGTGTGTGTGTGTGTGTGTGTGTGTGTGTGTGTGTGTGTGTATGTGTGTTTGTGTGAGTGTGTGTTTCGAAATGCAAAGCTTCGTCGGTATTTGACGATGCAAAAATAATATACGACCAATAATGTTTGAGTATATTTTCTGTACTTTTGTATGCATTCTTCTACATTATTTCCGCTTTTGTTTTTCTCTATATTTGCTTTTATGTGCATTGCTTGCAAGGGCGTCGATTTGTGCCGAGGCTCGGGGGGATGACAGCCATCATGCATTAGTGTTCAAAGTTGGCTCAGTTGGTCAATTGCAGGGGACCCTCAACGTTTTTACGCCTAGTCAATTACAGCACATATACCACAATTAAAAGTGAACAATTAAATTTGAACTTGTGTGAACAAGTATCGAAAATAACCGATTTCGGTCAATTTTGACGTTTTAGCTTTGCCAGTTGAACTTGTGTGCACAAGTATCGAAAATGACCGATTTCGGTCAATTTTGACGTTTTTAGCGATGTCAGTTGAACTTGTGTGCACAAGTATCGAAAATACTGAAAATACTATATTGTGTTCAAGCACAAATTTGTTGTGCAATGTTAATCTTTGCTTTGCTGATTTCGATTAATATTTACCCAACGAACGGAACTCAGCAGAATTATCGAAGGGTGTAATTGCATATTCACCCCCACCCAATTAGTCGGGGGTAAATATACTTCCCATACCTCCAGAATCTACGCCCATGGTCGCTTGATCCGCTAGTGCAGTGCTTCTCAACGTGGCAATATGACCCTTTGGGGCTCATGCTATTTTTGAGTGTCATACGACCAAGTTTTAAAAACGGGGCCACCGTATTCAATCAGAGGTCACGAAAGATTTGAGTTGAAACAATTTACTCATATATGCTATGATTTTCTATGTGTTGCATTGCAGTCGCGTGATCCGCCGCAACATTGAGACCCTACAAGAGCGTACACGGCGTACAAGAGCTAATAATCCCCTAGAGAAGTGTAGAGATGCAAAAAAGGTATTTGTTGGATGCGGTTTGTCTGCAAAAAAACGTTTTTAGGTTTTTTTTTAGAATTAGCCCCAATTGTCATCGGATGTTGGATTTTAGTACATAGAAATGAGTTTAATTGATATTTTGTACATCTTTACGTGCCATAATTCAAAGATAATTTGAGAATAGTATATTAAACAAAAATATTTATCAATAAATATCCCAGGAGACTGTTAGAAAGTGCATCCGGGTCCGGTGGTTTAGGTTTTTTCATTGAGAAAACCATGTTTTTTATAGATGGTTTTAATGATGTGGATATTTGAAATAATTTGTCAGCAGAACAAAACAAATTCATTGGGTAATCATGTGATTTTTTTTAAATCATGTTTTTCATGAAAAAGGCAATAATGTTTTTCAAATTGGTTTCTATTTCGTTTTATTAGTGTACAGATTCAGAAAATGTTGACAGCAGAACAAGACAAGTTAATTGCTTGGTCAAGTGTTTTCTTGACAAACGTATATTTAACCTAACGCTTTATAACGAAACAATGCTTTTTTAACAGTATCTATGGAAGATAGATTTGATTGATGTGCGTTCAAATACCTTTTGTATAGCAAGTAGCCTGCTGGTATAAGCGGCCGGTTAAACCCATTGATTTAAACTGTTTTTTAAACCATGGTTGTTTTTCAAAATCGATTTTTTAAAGACGGTTTTCGTAGATGTAGAGATTTTTAAAAAAATTGTCGGCAGATCAAGGAAAGTTTAACCAAATTAATTGGTATTTTATTAATAACATTTTTAGAACTGGTTTTATGGATGATGGTCTCTTTGATGTAGTTATTAGCGTTCAAATACCTTTTTTGCATTAAATATATTTCCTCAGTCGTTTTTTCCTACACGAAAATATTGCCCGTTTTTCTGGTCAGGATTGCCACTCTGAATAATGCGACCCGCTTTTATTCTTAGTCTCATTAGGGACACTAAGTTTTTGTGTGTATTTGTAGTGTTTGTGTAAATATTTGCAGTGTTTGTACTTCCATATTTGGAAATAATTGATCTGCTGAATGAAATGATGAAAGTTATTATAATCAACGTAGTTCATTTCTGGGAGGAAAAATGTAATGTGTAAAAAATAATAAAAATCATGCCACCTGTTGTTTTTTAAACAGTTTCAGTGTTTTTTTGCAGAAAAAAACGGTTCTCAAACCCTGCTTTCTTACACAATGATTAACTCAATAATTGAATGCAAAAGTGTACTGTACATAGAAGTGCCGCACAGTACCGTGCAAACAATGGTATTAGGGCTTTCAGATACATTATAACAATTTCATTGTGCATATTTTTGATAATTCAATTTGGTAAGGTCACTAATAGCATCAATAACTCATTTGTTGATAAAAAAATCATTCATTTAACATCCCAAATATATCATTTCCATAATTTGAATTATTTGCATGGCTCTTAAAAATAACTACAAAAACGTTTTTTTGGACGAGGTTTTTTTGCAAAAAAAGACGTTTTTTATAAAAAAAACATCGGTGTTCTTGAGGTCGCATCTCTAGAGAAGTGGCGATAAATCATGTGTGTATTGGAGGCCACAAGGACTTCTGGGAGGGGGTGCGAGCACCGTTTCTGGCCAGCCACATGGATCTGCTTTGTGTAAATGAAGTACTACAATATGGTCCTATGAACATATTAACCACAAGCGCCCGCAAACTCCCATACTCTGCAATATGTTCACCTCGGCCAGTGTAGTGTCAAAGGCGTACCAAGTGCGGTGAGTGCGACTGCGGCTTGTGTACAATATGTAAACTTTTCGCCATATCGTAATTACAGTGGTTTTCAACACAGCACACAAGTTTTATACCACAGGTAGCTAGCACCTAACACACTGTGTGTTTATTAGTTGGGCTAGGTTAGGTTAGGTCAAGTGAGATTTCTGAGTCTAGTCAATAACCACACACAATATGTTAGGTGCTACCTGTAGTATAATAACTCGTGCGCTGTGTTGAAAACCATTGATATTATGGCGAAAAGTGAACATATTGGCCACAAGCCGCAGTCGCACTCACCGCACTTGGTACGCCTTTGACACTACACTGGCCGAGGTGAACATATTGCCCTATTGCAGATTATGAGAGTACTCGGGCATTTGTGGCTAATATGCTCAAAGGGCAATATTTACTAGATCCATCTAGTATACAGGATCCTGAAACGCATGCAAAATAGACATTTTCAAGCAGGTTTGGCAAAGTAGTTGATGCATTAGCTGGTTAAATAGCTCAGGTTCACCTGTGTCCAGTAAAAGTATCAATGTCACAGTAGGAATTATCAAGCAACACATGATATTCAGCTCGCATTCAATGCGCAATTGCATGTACAAACAGAAACAGAGTCTGGATTTGCGAGCGGTCCAAATTAAGAGGCTTATCAAAATAGATACAGTCTATTTCGAGAAGTCCTTCACTCGCTTTACGAGCAGAATTTTAACTGTGCTGAGAGCAAAACTTGTCTAAAGAAATTCTACATATTCTATCGTTCACAACTTTATAAATTCGTGTATGCCATTCTTTTCGACGAATAGACTCATAATAGCGAAATTGTGCTGCATGGAAAAGTTGTTGAATAAAAATTTATAATGAACCATAATTGGACGGGAAATGCTCATTTATGTTATCTATTTTAAAATTTGCGAGCTTTTTTTCGAACGAATTGAATTATTATCTGGATCAGTGGCGGTGCCAAGGGGAGGCTTCAGCCCCTCCAAGCCGCCAAATTTGTCAAGGTTCCCTGAACCCAGATATCTTGATCATGCACATTCAACACATTTACGAGGGCAGTTCCTCATGTTTCATGTGTCATGTTCCTCATGTTTGTCCGCACATTTTTTTTCTTAGCCTCCCTTTCGGCCCCCACCGTGTTAATCCTGGCACCGCCAACGAGCGGCAGACACATGGTAGCGAAAGTTGCAAAAGTTGTAGAAATGGAAATTATAATGCCATAATTAAACGATAAATATTTACTTGTGTTTTACGATTTATAGCGTATATATATATATATATATATATATATATATATATATATATATATATATATATATATATATATATATATGTTAGGCTTATTTAACAATTTAGTTAACAAATATTTTTCAATTGACGAGCACGTTTTTGGAACGGATTGATCTATTATCTGGAGTTATCTCCAGGTGTATAGAAATTGAGCTGGAAGTTGCGTGCTCCACTTTACTCGGTTGTGTGTTTTGAATTATTCCTCAAATGAGGAAACAGACGGCAACTTATTGTTGAGTTGCGCTCGGTTTTGAGCGTGGCTTGCAGTGGTGAAATTTTCACGATGCTACAAGCTACAAACCTCCCTCTTCACCAGAAAGCTACAAATAATTGAATTATGCAGGAAATAACTAAATTTAATTTTGCTGCAGAGTTCACACGTCAAATAACACATATTTGATTACGCGTACATCTGTAATGTGCAAATATGTTGAAAATATTGATTAGTTATGCGCTCATCAAATGCATATACGGATGTTGAACCAAATCGGCCTGTACATTTCAAGTTTTTCAATATACCAGCATTCCCATGGGGAATGTGATTTGAAATACAAGAAATTTACCAACGTGAATAGCGATAAAAGTGCAAATAGATACACACATCTTATGTACGTGCACACGATCGCATCTGATGCACATGCATACGTGTCTTTGGTCATTCATTCAGGTTGTGTGTATATGAGTGGGTTTCGACCCCGGGGTCGCAACCCAAAATTGGTCTGTCAAGTCATTTTATTCAGTTGCTATAGGCTAGAAGGAAATCATTATTTTGCCGCTAAGATATATCATAATTGGATATTGTAATAATCAAAATACAAATTGCCAATTTTAGGATTTGAAGCACACCTTGATTAAATAATAATCATGATTTGTTCAAAGAAGATCACGATTATGATAAATTGTATTTAAAACAAAATCATTATTTATAAAGACAATTCGTATGACTATTTAGGCTTGAATCGCTATGCTTGATTTGTACATACTTTAGGGTGGCTGCCTAAAAAATGTTTGAAAAGCACTGATGTATATGTATGTGTTGGCGAGCGTGTGTATGTGTGTGTGTGTGTGTGTGTGTGTGTGTGTGTGTGTGTGTGTGTGTGTGTGTGTGTTTGTGGGCTTGCACAGCAATTTGTTGACGAGTGTTGTTGGTATCTTGCAGTAGAGAGGTATTGTTGGATAGCGCGTGTAATATAGCTGTCCACACGCGTATGTGCTTCAGTGCATGTTCATTGTGTTTTGTTTCGCGACAATATAGAAATAATCATAACCGTCACGAACGGCGTTAGTTTCTTATGCTTAGCTTCTGAGGATTTGTGTGTGCATTACGACCGTTGCATCAGTTCACACATGAATCCAATGGACTCGTGCTTTTCAGCAACATCCTTGACAATTATCCAGCGTAAAAGCACACTGTAATCGAAACAGCCAGATTTCATGTGGCTCGCATTTCGCTCCATCTTTTCACTGATATTCGCTGTTTTTCCACAGCGGAATGAACACTTTCATTTGTTTGACGAAGTGCATTGACGTCAAAAGTGATGATACCATCACTGGATGTCATACGAAACCCAATGCTTTTCTCTAATTAACGACAGCAACGACAACATACGCACACAACACAACACACAGTTATATACGCAACACAACACACAGTTTATACAAACAGGGACGAGACCAGCAGTAAAACAACGAACACCATGCAAAATATTTAAGCAAGCACAACAAACATAATTATGCAATTAACATCGGAAAAGATATAGGAGAGCGAACAATACACGCAAGCTGAAAACAAGACGGACACATTGAGAGATAATTCAGGACGGGGTGAATCCGAAATCACCTCATGATTGTTGGACATATGAGGTTTTTCATTCCACTGGCTGTCTCTCCACCTTGCTCACTGGCAGAGCCGTTGCGAGGAATTATGACCCCCCCCCCCGAAAGCAACACTTGGGGCCCCCATTATAAATAAATCACCAAATGAATGTATTTATTAGACATAATCACATAATACAAGCTTAGGTGAAGACATCTGAGGAAAAAGGTGAAGGCTATACGTAATAAATATGATAAATTTTAATGTCATACGTGGAGCAACGGGGCCCCTCAACATTCGGGGGCCCCCGGCCGGGTGGTACGGGGGGCGGTTGCTACGGCTCTGCTGACTGGCACAAGCAGTGGAGTAGTCACTTTAGTTGAAGAAAACTCAGCCATGCAGCTGGATTCACTGAGTTACGAGTGCTACCAGTAGCAGAACTAAGGCGTTTCATACATCGAATACAACAAATGCACTACTCTTGTGTTTGGAATCTGAAAAGTCAAACTGGAAAATCGTATTCGATTTTTCGCTTGACACGCGATTTTTCGCTGCATTAAAATAGATTAATATGTTCTTCTCACTAGTCACAAATCACTCAATATTGATACCGCTCAAGTGGCTTGCATGCTCCATCATCTTGATTGCAATAAACGCAACCATTTGTGCCCAAATAACTTGACAAATAACAAATCGCTTGTCAGATCATCGCCGTTACTGCAGATTATACTGATTTGTCTTGATCATTGGCCTATTGCCTTACTGCAGGCGGGTTCGTGTATATACGTATATAATTGCAATACCCCAGAAATACTAGAGTAATCAACTGTACATTCATTGGTTAGCGCCAGCGATTAAAATAGGCTTGCAGAACGTGCGTCATCAGAGCTGTTGTTAGCTTCACTGATATTGTTATTAATAATCTCTTCATCTCTTATCCTGGTGCTGCTAATCAACCAAAATAAGTTAGAGAAATCGCGAGAAAAATGGGTACTGTCGTACGGCTGCGTTCAAGCGTCGAAACTTCTCGAACAAAACCAAGACTACACAGCAAAGAATAAATCCCAAGTGTGAATAGACAGATATATAGAAAAGTGGCTTAATTAGAAGAGCAAAATAGTGATTTATCAGGGAAAGTTGGTTGCAACGTTTCGAGGCAGGATGGATGGCTGCAAGGTTTTGTGCGTTAAATTTTTCCCAGTTGAGTCCTCAAAAACTGAAATTAATTGATAATTATCAAAAATTGGTGATTGATGATTGAAAAAAATATAAAAAATATTCAAATATTTTTGTAGCAGAATATAGCAGCAGTATACTAATAGCAGAATACTATTTTGTACTTGTGATTGGAAAGATGTGGCAGCAGGACTGACTTTTCTGCCGATGAAATTGATAAAGCTGATGATCTTTTCACACAAGCCTATTCCTAGTATGTGTTGCAAAATCAACCATTGTATTGTTTTCTTGAAGGCAATGAAGACACTCAGAACACAAACGTTCAAACACAAATAACTGATCTCGAATTAGATCAGGGTTTCTTAATCGAGGTGCATAAGCAGTGCGAGGATTATTGTGAACAATTAAAAGAAGATATTTTTATCTATGCTGTATATTTATTTAGGGAACTATCTTGTTGCTTAATCCTCTTAAGCAGTGTGCGACGAAATAGATTTCGTCGAACTCATTGAATATAATAGTAATGCTATTACGTTGTTTGCATTTTTACCTTTTTCATATAGGTTTATATCAAGGGGTGCTAGAATTAACTGCTGATTCGAAAAGGATGCGAACACTGTAAAATGGTTCAGCATCACTGAGTTAGATTGTGGTGCATGCACGCTGCAGCGGCGCCAACATTCATCACTATATCAGTATATTAGTGTGATATATTCTCTATGTCTGATGCCATTCTCATCTTCAGTGTATGATGGACAATATGTCGATATATGCACATGCAACAATTGTGTTTTCACCATTGTTTTTTTTCAATTACACACCTTTAAAACCTTTGTTTTTTTACTACACACCATTTTTATTACACACCTTTAAAATATTGTTCACAAAATATATTAATATTAAAAATATTGTTAGTGAAATCAACGAACAAGCTAGAGTGGAACACTATGAATTGCATGCTTGCAATCCCCATTAATCTTGCAGCCTGCAGAAAAGAAAAGACATTGAAAACGAAATATAATTAAACGAAATCAAAATAGCTCACAAACACAGCATATTAACCTGCAACAGGTAATCTGCAACAAATGAATTCAAATTTGAGATTGTGCTGCAACACTTATCCGTAGTTTTGCTTTTTTAACATGCTTCTTCTGAAATGATTAAAATATTCGATAAGGCTTAAAAACCAGCCAAAGATGGATTGTTCATATATTTTCGCCTGACTTACTGATTGCTTCGAGTTACACCCTCAGAATGGGGAGTGGTATATGTGATCCATCAGTGGTTTCTGCGGTCACTTTTTTCAACTTGCTTTAACGATAAAACGAAAATGTTTTCCCCAACCTGCGGTAAACGATAAACGATAAAAATTTTCAAAACCCAACCTGCGGTAAGCGATAAAGGATATAACGATAGCGAAAAAATTTTAACATGCGACAACAAAAACATTAAATAATACGTACCTTTATTTAGTTGAAATATTCATATAAAAACATACAAACTATTTTTCCACGGTGAAAATAAATTAAACTAGACATAAACTGTCACTGGAACGAGTCTATGGCCTACAAGCTACATTCCACATCAGTTTCTCTGACTCAGACTCTTTCTGCCTCCTCTCCCTCCTCAAGACAGCATCCAGAAGTTGCATGTTTTCTTTGGTGAAGGCCAGCATCTCAAACCTGTCGCTGGTCATGCTTGCACGCTTGGACCTGAGGACGTCATCAGCAGTTCTGAACATGCGCTCCACCGCTGCAGAGCTGGGCAAGGCCGTGTTGTACTTGATGAACAGCGAGATCACTTCTCCCTGTACATGCTGGGGAATTGCCCAGGCTTCACCTCTGCCACCTTGCTACTGCCCCAGGTGTCCACCTCCTCGATGAGCTCCTCAATGCTGGGCCCATTCTCCTCCATGACAGTGGGGCTCTCCAGGAAGGCAAATGGGTCGTAGTTGGCTTCTTTAGGCTTTTCTGTCACCATGTCTTGATTATGACTGGAGGGGAGAGGGTCAGGTGTGGATGTGATGGAGGTGACGGTCTCCTTGATGAACCTATCCTTGATGTATCTTTCAAAGGCAAGGGCCACATGCTTCAACATAAAGGAGTCATCGTTGGAGTGTGTCAGGGCGCATGGGGTATAGTAGCACACATCCTCCTAACTCGAGAACTCCAGCGAGACTCGCGCACTGCAGCTGTGTATAATAATGTGATTGGCCAGCTACACACACACTTGGCAGCTCTCCGCATTAGGTTTTTCAGGGTTCACCTGCAAGCCAGTGTTTATCCCTCTAGTCTCTACCTATATACACTGTCTGCTTGAACTGGTCGCCAAACGTCAGGCGGGTCGTTGTGACTATTGCCGCCGTACACATTTTTTTATTTTACAAACGTCTTTTGAACTTATCGTTTATCGTTCTTAATTTTTTGGGACTAGTGTTAAGTGAATGAGCGATAATTTGAGAAAAATTCGCTATGAGCGATAAACGATGAAAGGTTTTACCTCAGCGATAATTATCGTTTATCGCTCATTTTTATAGCACGCGGCAACCACTGGATATATATTATGTAAGCCATATGAAACCATTAACATTGGAGATATATTAACAGCATGTGCACTATGCAATACTGACTACTTATGTTGATGAGGATTTTGTGTTCAACCAACGAGATATTCTCGCAGGGATCTTATGTCATTTGATAGCACACTGTTCTGGATAATTTAATGTATACGTTTGCTCAAATTTAGGCGTAATATACAGATAATCATTTAATTTCATTATAACAGTTGATCTGGGGTAGGTACTTGTCGGTTTGGTGTGTGTGTGTGTGTGTGTGTGTGTGTGTGTGTGTGTGTGTGTGTGTGTGTGTGTGTGTGTGTGTGTGTGTGTGTGTGTGTGTGTGTGTGTGTGTGTGTGTGGGTGTGTGTTGAATGAATCACTTGTCAGATGATAGGCAAAGTTTGAGCGCACTAGCATTACACCGCAAACACTCTTGGCTGCATAATCGGCTATCAGTTGATTTTTAAATGCATTTGAAGCGTAATGATTATAACACTTGTATTCATTGGAGCCAATAGTTACGTTTGATTGGCCTTGACTTCTGAGGATGTGGCAAATATTCCCCTTGAACAAGCGAATCTGCAAACAACGGATGCTGCTGTGTTCAGATTGTGCGATACGTTGTCAGTGCTCGTATGTCAGTGTTTGATACACACATCTTCAATTGCAGAACTCATTCCTAGACCTATTCACAACTCAATTAATAGAACAATTTGTGGTGATTGAAGCGCCAATTGAACTGAATACCCGCTTAGATATCGATCATCACATGTGAACGCATGTATGTTCACTGGTATGCAATAGAAGCAACAACAATATAGTTTATTGTGCAGTACTTCAGTACATTATGTAATAAACTAATAAAATACAATATATCACAAGAAGTCATTCTGCCGTTAATCACAGGGATATTTCTGAAGCTTTTTGAAAGTCAGTGAGCAAAAGTGTGCACATAACGTCTGGTATATATTATTGAATATGCAATACTTGAAGCGATGAGGCGTTTTAACCAATACAAACAGTTTTAAGCCTCGTGTTTTCACTATTATTATTATTATGTATATTTTACTATTATTATTATGTTGTTAATTATTAAAAATATTCATATTATTGGAAATAGTTTTCTTATGATTAACAATAATAATAATAATAATATTAATTTTAATATTACAATTATTAATATTATTATTAGAATTAATATTTTCATTATTATTACTGAACGAGGTACAATTGGAACAGCGCTTACGCGATCAGTTGCATTATTGCAATCCTCATGCACCTCGTTAATCAACAGTCAGAGATAGAAGGGCAATGCCATTAGAGAATGAAATTACAGTTAAAATGAAATCAAGTGAAAACGAAGTCAAATCTGCTCATAAAACCCAAGAATGTTGTAATTTCCTTTGAAATTCGATTACAACATTTAACACTTTTGCTTGGAAACGCACAAACGTATCAAGCGAAATTATTGTCGTAATGATCAGTCATCCTGAGAAATCACTAGTCTGCAAGATTATTAGACATCACACCACACACAAGAATCGAACCGTGAATGCTGTATGCAACTTGATTTCACGCTAAAACACTGTAAAAACGACCGCATCTGTGTTGAGAGGGCGCCACTAGCGACCCACTACCGGCTCTTAACCGGACAGTGCAGTGTTGAACAGCGATGAGTGGTGTAGTGTTGAGTCGTGCAGCTGCTGTGTTGACAAGCGCCGTTGTGGATCTATCTCGTGAGTGTTAGTGGAGTGAAGCGTTTACATGATCGCTGTCGTGTAAGTGTCGGTGTTGTGCAGGTTGTCGATTTTTCAGCCGGTCGGCGCTAGTGCAGCATGATTGGTATCAGCAAAAAGGCCGTCAAAATAGATCTAATTTCGCTGTGAGTGGGTCAATCTACACTTTCTTCTCCTATGTGGCAGCAGGTGGCTTGCAACACTATTATTGGTCAAGACCAGACAGAAGCCTCTCGATTTGCTCAACTATTAGCGTAATTGAGCAATAAAAATAGGCACATCAAGATTAGTTTTAGCTAGAATTCTGGATGTGTGTGTGTGTGTGCTTAACTACACGTGCTTAACTTATTTCATTACCTCAGCGCTCGGTTGCACTTGTTTTTTCGGTTGCACTTGCAATTTATTGTGGCATTATTTTTGGAAACCTTGTACAATTGCGTTTATAAGTCTTCTCCCTTTATGTTTTCCTGGCTATATTAGTTATTATGTGAACGCACATATACGCACACGAACCCACACACTCCTAAACACCCATACACACACACACACACACACTCATACACTCATACAAACATAAACATAAGACAAATAAAACACACAAATAAAACACAAAACAAATTATCATTGTCATTATATTTTTGTAAAGTATTTAAATATATGTATCGAATTTATCCTATTCTAAATGCGTTTGATTTCTTGTTACATGATCTGTGAGCAGATTTTCACACCGCCCCGCAGTTTGAACTTGTCTCAGTTGCACATGCTTATTGAATATAATCTACATTGTCTGACTATCCAGTATAATGTCTGCCAGCAACATTTCTTCATAATATTTCATTTCATATTAATTGTCCTCGAGACGTTGTCTACTTGACACTCATTGAACGTTCGTGCTTGAATTGGGAAAATCCGTTGTCACACATGTCACACATAGACGGCCGTGCAATGAGGCGCATTGCAGATTGTGTCGTGGTCTGACACCGACAGGCACAAGAGTGACTCACTGGCGACCACCAACACACAGGCGAATGTTCACCGTGTTAACCGCATACTCGGGCGGGCCCACCGCTAAAGAAAACAACGAAAAGAATTGGTTATAATTGGTGCGAATCGTTTTCTTTAAATAATTGACGTTCTTAATGCTTTGAAGATCTTCTTTGCTTGACTAACGTTGTCCGCGTATTTCAGAGATACACTAGCATGGACAACAACAATTACGTAGCGAGGAGTGATGATGCCTTGCGAATTATAACGTATAATAATTTAATTGCTGCTTGTGGTATTTAAGCCGAATTGATTGCGGTGGTTGTGGTTGGCTTTACCTATGGAACGCGATGCTTAAGAAGATTAAGAGGATGCTTTAGCAGCTTAAGAAGGAGGCAAAGAATGAGAGGAGTTAAGAAGAGCGGGCGAATACGAAAATAACGAATGTGCGAGTACTCTGCGCTCTTTTCCACGACATTTGTCTGATCCATTTGGAGTTTTCTGATTCACCGAACATAGAGAAGTACAAGGTAATAGTTGTAGTGGTAGAAGTGGTATAAGTACAGAGCCGTAGCAGCCGCGTCCGTACCCCACGGGGGCCCCAAAAGTAGAGGGGCCCCGTTGCTTCACGTATGGTATTAAACTTTATCATATTTATTATGTATAGCCTTTACCTTTTTGCTCAGATGCTTTCACCTGAGCTTGTATTATGTGATGATGTCTGATAAATAGATTCATTATTTAGTGCTTTATTTATATTGGGGGTCCCAAGTGTTGCCCTCGGAGGGGCCCCATAAGTCCTCGCAACGGCTCTGTATAAGCTCAAGGTAATAGTGTAATAGTTGTGTAAGGTGAATTTGTAACACAGTTACGAAACGCATGCGTTCTTGGCAATAACTAACTGAATGTCATCAAAGCAAGGAATTAAACAGCTTACTACATGTATATTTGCATGGCTGAATTAGAACTTTTAATCCTTGAATACTTTTGCACCTAGGATTACTCTGCTATAAAGATCTTACTAGCCAGCTATCAGACGATATATCGCAAATGTGTGCAGGGAAGTGTGAGTGTGACATTAAGACATTGTTTGATTGACAAGCAGGCCAGAGGTGTTAATGCAGAATTTGTGAAAACAGTATATATCTGTCAGACCAATCATCACCAAGCATTATCTTTATCAATACATACATTTTGTCTGAGTGCAATAACGTTTGTTGGCTACTGCTGTCGGTGATGTTATCTAGGTGTGTCGGTGCGTGTCAGTGGTAGGAAGTCGTCACGCGAACAATGTTGCACATGTTGGTCGTTGCTAGTTGAACGTCCAATACACCTGTGAACACACTTCTGTCCATCGATGCTGTACAACGGCTCTGCACTCATTTGTTGCTTTAGTTCAATGGGCCTCAGAGCACATAATGAACGCAGTAAAAAGAACAAATATACAAACACGAGCATAGGCAGCCAGGCATGGATATGACTATAAGATTGTGATGTCATTGGTTCATTCCTGTAATGTCTCAAGCAAATGATTAAGTTTATGTTTGATTTTCGCATTAGTTTTATGACTTATTCAGATGAGCATCTTGTGTATATCATGTCTACACCTCCACTACGTAGGGCCGAAACACTAGTGGATCTAGGAGGAGCCGGAACCCTTTATTTGGTCCAAAACTCAAATCATTGACAATATCTAAAAATATGCTATCTGAATTGTGATCAATACAAGTGTCTTCTTTTTTGGGACTTCACCATCGACTACTGTGTCGAATATATATAGGCATAAATCTGCCATAGAAAGCTAAATGAATTGAAATGCTGATTCGTCATCGTCCCATCCACCATGTGATTTTTTTTCTTTTTCTGTTTTATTTTCTTATCAATCACTATTTTATGTACGTTTCAAAATGCGGCGATAATTGAGAAAGTATTGGAAGAATACTCAACGGTGAACGGAACTGTTTGGAAGTAGTTTCGCTGTAGGCGCGTGTGTTTGGACACGTGATCGATTATGTTCATGTGTGTGTGTGTGCGTGTGTGTGTGTGTGTGTGTGTGTGTGTGTGTACAAGCATGCTAGTTCTGATATATTATCATTTGTACAGTGGACAGCCCCATCATGATAACAGACCCACATGACCGTATGATTGACACGGCTCAGCACCCGCGCGCTTGTCTGTCAAACTCTCATGTTTGTATGTGTATGTGTGTGTATGTGTATGTGTGTGTATGTGTATGTGTGTGTATGTGTATGTGTGTATGTGTGTGTATGTGGTGACCTGTGTAAAAGTCGTGCACGTGCGTGCTGTCTCTGATTGTTTGTGCGAGTGATTATTGTGAATCTGTGAACGCCGCGACGGCACGATGAAGGCTGGTTTGTCCTGTATGCAGCTTATCCCAGCACGTGCGATTTGTAAATGTATCACCTAGTGTCTTCCTCATATGGTTTTGTGCAATATCATCTATGCTTGCTGCTTACGATACGATGCAATTTTTAATTGGCCTTCAATTATAATTTTTTGAACAATTATGATTTCTTGCAATTTTGCAATCTTATGTTCTTCTAGTGTCTGGCAACTAGAAACTCTAACTAGAATGTAATATAATTCAGCAGAATAAGTATGGGGACGAACATGTCAATTTGAGATTTTTCCATTTTTGCTAATTCAACGAATCATATCACTTGGATTCTGTTACATCTGTCTTATGGCTATAGAACATTCCCTGTTAAGCATCGGTTTAATATTGGACATTAGTTCACTCTGTGCTCCAAATGATTTCTTCTGAGTGTTTCCTCATGAGTGTTTCCTCAGGAACTTTTTCGGTTATCGAAAGCACGTGCTTATTTCATTGTATACGCCTTGCACATTTGAATACATGAGGTTTTGTAGCTCAAACGAAGTTACAAACGAAGCGATGTCTTACATAGTCATTAACATACCTTCTGTTGATTACAAAGTTTTTGGAAGTTTTTCTTTTTGTTTTAAGACGTTTTTTTCGGTAATTAATAACAACGCCTTAGGGGTTTTATTTCTGGTCATTGGCTGTATATAGCAGCAGTATAGAACTTCATACTGCTCGAGACTAATGTGTTATGCCTCTGCTACGACGCTGCAGAATTGACGCAGTTTGTTGCAAGAATTTTTGTCATCATGCAATTCCCGAAAACAATGCTGCTACAATTTCATATTATGCGCACAATCGCCGTATTTTTACGAAAAAACACTGTACTGCGAACTCGCGCCTATACACGTGTGGTAAAAGTAATTTGATATTTTTGGCGTATAACACTAAAACATGCACATACACATGCACACACACACACACACACACTGACGTTCTTGTATACATTTAGGAGTATATATATATATATATATATATATATATATATATATATATATATATATATATATATATATATATATATATATATATATAGCATACATCTGTTATACACTGGCGTTGTACTTTCCTTGTACACGACGTAAAAACGATGAGTTGGGCCATGGGATGTTTGTCTGGGAAGTCGCTCAGACGGATGGGATGACCTGTTATTGTCCTTCCATCCTTTCTGTCATTAACAACATCAATTTGGGAATATCGGTTATTTTGTCTGTCGTTTTTGTGTGTCTTTAATTGCACTCGTCGAATGTCAGCTGTGCTACGTTGAAACTAACTTGTTTCGAGACGTGAAAGCCGTGATAACACTTGTGCACCTTGTCGATTATGGCATTATCAATCGCATATTACTGTTGAGTTTGTTGTGTCTGAGGTAGGTGATAAAAATTCCGCTGCATTGCATGCTGCGTGTCGTCAGAGGCAGCAAAAAACAAAACTCTCTTCTATTGATGTCGCTCTCCTTTGTTCATATACAGTGGACCCTCCAAACAGCGGAGAACGCGTGTATTTGTGATTCGTCAATGGGGGATGTATGGACTACATTGACTCCAGCTTGTCGACTGACAACAGTTCACTGTTGCAGGCTTTTCGGTATAAACCAGTTATTTATTTGGGACGGCTATAGACAGCCATATGCACATGCATATTATAATATGCAAATCGATGAACGAGACAGGAAGTGAGATCATGGAATGCAATGTGGTACATAATTTCCTAGGCAATAGAATATCAGACGACTAGGAAGAGATTATGGAAGAGCTACTAATGAACCTGCGAGATCTTGAGTGTAGGATGAGTGTAAAGATTTTATTTGCACAGTTATTTGAACAATTTTGCGGAGATCCTTCGGGTTGTAAGCGAGGAATAAGGAGAACGGCTCCACCAGGACATTAAAACAATGAAAGATCGGTATCAAGGCCGATGGGACTCACATATGATGGCAGATTATTGCAGGACCTTGATGAGAGACAGCACAGAGACTGTACATCAGTTTATCAGCCAAGAAAAGAACATTAAAATAACTTTTATTTGCCGTTGATCTTGTGCATCATATGTATACATATATACAGAGGTATGCATTTTTATGTTTAATGGCCGAATTTTGTCACTGTATATCATTTATTGTACTTAAACCTTGTAACCTTTGTTATTCATTCACTATGGATACGCAAAATGTACTACCAAAAGCATTTGCTTTGATCATGACACTTTTGATATATAGGCCGATGAGAAATTTTCACAAAAGTAGATACTGACATAGCTCAGATCTCTGATGTGATAGAAAAAATCTGAATTAATTTTCATAATCAGCAACACTAATTTAGTCAAAATTTGTTTTAAAACTTTTTTTCCTGAAACATCGTGATGACCAGTGTTATTAGATATAGGCAAACTAGGCGGCCTCCTAGCACACCAGGAATTTATACCTTCATATAACATTGACGATTACTATAGCATCGGAGACTAATGATGTGCCCAACATTGATGAAGCGGGTCTTCCCTGCAGAATGCGGCATATCAAAATCATGGCGTCCGGAGGAGAACGCCGCACAGCTGAATAATTTGCTGTGGTAATGAAAATGCATGGTAGAATCATATGAGAAAGATACAAAGTGGTTATTAATAGGGAATGTTATTTATACATTAACGATTCACAGTGAGAAATGGTGATAACTCTTGGTACAGAGCATACCTCCAAATAGCGGAAGCCTTCAAATAGCGAACATACCTAAGATCGGATTTTTTTCTCGGTTTCTTCGAGTCCGATATTGAGAGGGCCGACTGTATTTTATCCCTCCTTTCTTTTATTATCATCGTGTTTTCTCTTGTGTAAGTGTAGCATGACACTAGGAAGGATGACCTACGCGTGTTGGCGTCGCAGCACAGAATACCTCTATCCCACTGAACTAATTCCACAACAATATTGAGTCCGTACTGTATGCGTAAAAACGTAGTTGAATACTGATTATGCAGCAACACAATCTGCTCATGAGAAATGCTGGCTCCGAGAATAGGTACGTGTTACGTGTTATCAATACGTGATATCGAGACCACTGACTCATTTTATCATCTGAGGTTATTGTATTTCCAAAAAGCAATTTGCCAGGTTGATTGCGCTATTGCCATCAATAATGAAAATAATTGGAAACATTTTTGATCCAATTTGTGTGTAGCTGTGTGGGCTTATTGTGCCAGTATGACACCGGACCCGTCATCGCGTCGCTACTATTGCAACTAATGCTGACGGAAGCGATATCTACAGCTCACAGTGTTCATTACGATACCTCATTGATATTGCACTGGCAAAAAGTTGACCAATAGCAAGAGTTCTCAGCTAATGGGAAACCGTGTTATTTGCAGTGAAACACAATCGCTGTTGGAGTGTGAGCGTTGTTGGTGTTATGATTCAGCAATTATGCTCATTATAGTCATTATAATGCATTTACGACCATGATTTGGCTTTTTGCGCATCAGATTATATTACTTGTTACAAGCAAAGCGAGTCTATATGATATGTAAATGATATGTGGCGTTATGTGCGCCAATAACTTAGGAATACTTCTCCAGTTTCTACCAAATTTTCTCCATTCTCGAGGATTTAATAATGTATATGTTATTTAGAACTTATTTGGTTACAAAAAAGCTCTGTCAAAAAAATTCACATTTTAAAATGATGCAGTCCGTTGAGCAAAATCTCAATTATCTTAAAAAATGTGGTTGAACTTTAGTCTCGTGACGTATTACACGCATAATTCTACAGTTTTTATTAATCCTTAATTTTCATCTCTTAAAATATGAATAATTCTGATCATTTTACGATTAGTTGTCAGCTTTTTTGCGTCCGAATGTCGCTCGTCCATCGTCTGCGCAAGCATCTTTCTGGTTTGTTATATTCTGTATAGATATTCAGTAAGAGGTGGGATTTACTTTGGTAGGGTTGAAAGGTCTGCGAGTAGTTCAACACTTCTCTTCTAGACGATGTTGCTATATTTGCTGCATTGCTGGTCTATGCTAATTTTCAAATGAAAAAAAATTTAAAAAATGAAAGCGTGAAAATTTACTGAATAATAAAAGTGATGAAGTACTGTGTGCAATATCTTGTCAGACTTAATTTCAGCAAAAAAGTTCAAAGAGAACTGAAAATATATTGAAATATTTTAAAAGACAATTGAAGACAGCTGATTAAACGAATAGTATTATTATAAAATTCGTTTTATCGAACACACGTAATAAACTGAACCCTAATGAGTTATATATGTCATAAAATTGAATTAGATTATGTATGAATTGGGAAAATGCGGTGGAGATTAGTTTGACCTTAATCGCTCAAATTTAAACTTAATCTTCATACTTTGCGCTTAATAAATCATATTTGCATATAGCATAATAAATGATATACAAAATTGGCGGTGCTTCTGGTTTATTGTCACTTGCTACATATACGTCTTCTATTATTCGTAAATGTCAGATGTTGTGGTATCTCTATGATGTGGTCTTCAGTAAGCCAATGTGTTTGTCTGTGCGTATGCGTGTGTGCGTGGATACTCTAAAAATCACGGAGCAGGGTTGATTTTGAGATGCGTGATTGTTCTGTTCACTGAACAAGGATCTTTCTGTACTTGGATACTGGCGCAATGCATGATTTGTCATTAGGGTGCGGCAGTTGTTTCGTGCTGCACTTTTGTTGTTCGTTGGGCATAAACTTTGTTGTACAAGTGTTCAGGGGTGCAGTCGGCAGCTTTTACTCGGAATTGCTAGCCTGTCGCCATTTGCCGACTTTTTTTAAAGCAACCGCCAGCCAATGTGCATTTGAGAATGTACAGTGAGTCGTGTTATGGGGGAACGCCTATAATGGCCTGGTATGGGGGAAGCCATAATGGTCTGTTGAAGCATTGAGTAACTTCTCGTCAAGCGAATATACAAGATATACATTGTGATATAGCTGTAAAGGTAATCTGTAAATGTAAATCGCTCATGACAAATATATATTTGTCTTCAATAATTGCATAGAAACAAAAACTGATGAGTGTGAAACGAAAAGTAATTAAACGAAAGTGTGAAGCGACAACAAGGCTGCATTATTCATTCAGGTAACGACACATAAATGCTTGAAGTCGATCAGTAAATATCAACTAGGAAGACGTCACGTTATGAGGGGCAAGTATAGGCCAACAAGCAAGGGTTGCCATCACGATTGCTAACCGTCTGCTGTGTCCATCTCGTTATGTCTGCTTTTCTATGTGGGTCGCACTTGTTTCACGCTGCACTGGATGTCAGTTGAGCGTAGCAGTGAAATACATTAGGCCGGCAGACGCAACACCGGCGGGCAGTGCATCTCAAAGCAGTCGTGTATGTGCACCAAAGCGGAACACTTGTGTGCTGCACTGGAATTCGCACAGTAATTCATCCAGAATTGTGCTTTGAGCAGTACATGGATAGTCACTGGAACAGTGGCTCCTTTGTGCCAGATACACAAGCGGTTGCCCCAGAGCACCAATGTATGTTCAATGTATCATACGATGCGAATAGAACGGGGGATCTTAACTTTTTACACTCATTCGGTGTTTGTACTCTTTTCAAATCAGCAGTAACTGCTTGCATCCTTGATAGA
>OU696572.1:9396182-9463675 GCA_916048095.2 Sacculina carcini
TGTTTTTCTCAATAAACTTAATCTTGCAATATATATCGCCGCACATACACACATACACTCACATACATGCATACAGAGACAAGCATATTTGCACGATGTGAATAATTTTTACTGTTGAATCTCGTGAAATATTCATAAAACACGCCCCTGTATAAGAACAAACTTGCTTATAGATTTATGCAAATTTATCACCCATAACGTAGTGATGGTATGCCGATATTTTAGCTAATGCGAGCTTATTGTGACATATACGTGTTGGTCATATATAGTTTATAGATGGTTCAATTTGTCCTTCCCATCTGAGGTCCTGGGTCCGTGCTTAATTCTTGCCATGTATGAAAAGTATATTGAATTGTATGATAACACATATTGACAACGTGACTGGAATTCTGTGAAATATTTTCCATCTGTTTTGCGCTATTGTCGTATCATCCTATAAAACAGCGGCCTGCGATTTGTTCTACCTGCGCCCCGAATCATTTCTGGTGAAAACGATTATACCGAATCTGATAATAATTTTCAATGTCTAATTTCCTTGAAGCTAAATGAGTTAATCATGTCTATTCATTTTTGTTGACTATATAATAACAACGTGCAAGCATGAACCAGCAGTTTGTGGAACTATAATTCTTACCCAATACAATTATATCGTGTATCGTGTCAGCGCCTTAGAGACCCTCTAGGTGTAGGGCGCTATATAAATATCTTAATGTAATGTAATGTAATGTACAATTCAAGAATACAACTTGTTTATTTGAGTTGTAATGCAATTAATCGTAGTTTGGCTTCATGCGCAAATATAGTCAAGGGGACTCGTCTTTCATCTTTTAATCGGAATTATTTTTCCAAGGAATATCCACCAATTTATAAATCCACCTCGAATCAAGTTTGGGTACATTAGTTTGAGACTCGTTGATATGTGTTATTATGAGAGTAATTTATTGAGTGTGTTCTTATCATTAGAAATTCCCAAGAATTTTTTCAACTTAAATGGCTTATTTTCAAAGTTGGAATTTGATTGCAATGACTTTGGTATCATTTTATGACATTGTTTACCTTGTTTGTCTATTTATAACCTTCGTTTCTCTCTGAACTCACACAATTTATTCGATGACTTGTTCGATGTGACCTTTAACTATTATTCAAACGCAATATCATTTGATCTAGAATAGTATCATTAAGACGGAGTAGGCTTGTGCATATGAGCATAGACTTGCACCGGCTTGCAAAAATTGCTCAGTCTGCAACCAAATTGGGGTGCTCGGAACCAAATATTCTATTATTGATATTCTTTATTCATGAGAGATATTTTGTAGCCAATATGGCACAACCTGCACACAAAATGAACCGACACAAACACCAAAGGCAGTCTAAAACAATTCATTCCTTATGGACATGTTCTGTACTTTTCTGGCTTGTTTACTTGGAACCTTGCAACGATTGGAAAACTTGCCAATCAACAATAGAATTTGCCCATCAAACATTTCTTTTATTCTCTTTCAATTTCGATGCACGTTGGAAACATATTGAGAGGCTTGCGTTTTCCACAAAAATCAACGAAAAACGTGAAAAGTAATATTTTTATGCTGTTTGGGCTGCACCTGTGTCTGCTATTCCTCAACGATGTTTGCAAAATATTGTTTTTAAGAAGTCAATATTATCCTAGAGAGCACTGCCACGACTTGAATGTAGGTTTAGTGCAAGCGAAATTCGCATTATTCAACGTTGTAAAATGTAATTGGTCTAGACTGGCGACGGAGCAATTTCAAAACCTAGTGAACATTTTGTTTTTTGAGCATCTTCAGTTAGAAATATGTCATATAGCTGAATTCGATGTGGACTTATAGAAGTTATTCCAAGTTATGTACGAGTTTGTGTGGGTGAGCTCGTGAATGCTGTAGCTGTAATTCAGTTGTAATGTAGCTGTAATACAGCTTATGTTGTTCGCTTAAGTCCGCTATACAGCATGCATTGTGAGCGTGTGTAGCGTTTTGTGCCTGTTTGTAGTGTCTGTAGTGCAGTTTGTTTGTGTTTGAGTTACAATATCTAGTCAAGTCTAATCAAGTATATATATCAAGTCAAGTGAAGCAGCATAATTAACATTGCATAATATAAATATAATTAGCATATACTTGTAACGCTGTCGAGTGTTCGACGACTAAACCGGCTCCCCCACTGTTATACAGTGATGAGAGTGGTTAAACATCCTACAGAACTAAGAACAAACGCTGTTTTAAGGGAGGATGAGCTAGCTGGTATGCAACGACCTCCTCGAGGCGATGTTATGCACCTTCTATTCCTCCATTGTGTAGTGACGTCGATCATGTTTGGTTTATCTATCTGTTCGTTTCGCTTGCGTTACTGTGCATCATTTAAGCACTATATTTAATATATGTTGCTGTGTCTACCAAGCCCGGGCTCCTATTTTTAGTGTAGGAAATACGATATGTATATACATGATCTACATACTGATTCATATAAGATCATTTTTGAGCTTTCCCATCCGAGCATTTCTCGATCTGTCACTGCTATCAATTCCTGTGTAAACATGAAGCATTTCTCGTGTTGCATTTGTTCGGTTTTTGCCATTTGATATTCCCGGTTGAGTAGCGCCTAGACAACTTAATTTAGTATATACGACTGTAATATATATAATTTCATCGGTGACATATTTTTAGCAAAAAAAGTTTTAGACATATATTTCTGAATTAGTATATTTGCTTAGTAAACTCAGCTTTCCTTGTCAAGCATTATACTTCTCAAAATGTCAAAACAGCTTTCTTTGACGTTTGTGCGAATGTTCGTGTCTGTGTCGGTTTTTGGCCGTTTCAACCAGTTTGCTGACTTTTTCAGCGTTGGTCTTTGATGTGCAGTGAAAGTGGAGTGTTTGTTGTTTTCCCCTGTCAACTCGCGCCAATCCGGTCAAGACGGTTGGCATTCATCGCTCGTCAATCTAACGCAAAAATACCACAACTATTATACACGCCAAGTCAATATCAAAACTAAACGCATGCTCACTTTATCAACACTCATATACTCGCTTGCAGAGTATTGTGTGTGTGTGTGTGTGTGTGTGTGTGTGTGTGTGTGTGTGTGTGTGTGTGTGTGTGTGTGTGTGTGTGTGTGTGTGTGTTTGTGTGTGTGTGTGTGTGTGTTTGATAATATATTTTCGCTTGTTTTCCCGTGTGTGTTTGTGTGTGTTTGTATGTATGTATGTGTGTGTGTGTGTGTTTGATAATATATTTTCGCTTGTTTTTCCGTGTGTGTTTGTGTGTGTTTGTATGTATGTATGTATGTGTGTGTGAGTGTGTGTGTGTGTGTGTGTGTTTGTGTGTGTGTGTGTGTGTATTCGTGCTTATGTCATGTTATATGTATGTGTGCTCATCTGTGTATGTGTGTGTTTGTGTGTGTATGTTTGATAACATATTTTCGCTTGTTTTTCCGTGTCTGTTTGTTTGTGTTTGTATGTATGTATGTGTGTGTATTCGTGCTCATGTGATGTTATATGTATGTGTGCTCATCTGTGTGTGTGTGTGTGTGTGTGTGTGTGTGTGTGTGTGTGTGTGTGTGTGTGTTTGTGTGTGTAATTGCGCGTGTGTCTTGTGATGTGTTGATCGCTTGTGATAAGCTAATTGCCAAGCGTCGATGCCAATAATCCTTGATCGCTGTAATATTGCACCATTCATTGAGACGGCGTGTTGCAAAGTGCTGGGCATAGGCATATAATACCGCGAACGGCCTTGTGTTCACGCCGACACTATAATTGTTGTGAAGTCTTTGCTGGCGTGTTTGCCATTTTGCAAACGAAAGCAAAGGTTGGGCATTGTGACGTGTATGGGCGCTGAGGAAATACGAGACTTTACAACTTCAGGAACAGCCAGGAATAATCCATCCATCACGAACATTTCACATATTTGATATAGCGTTGAAACGAACAACAAAACTACCCATGTCAAGCTTAGCATAAACAAGTAGAGTGCATACTATTGCCAGTCTGTCGCTGGTTCATCCGTTTGCGGACAGGATTTTCAGTTTTGCAAGATGACTCGCTGAAATACAGCGGGGGTAGCAGGTTTAGTCGCCAAAACTCAACCATGTAACCAGGTGCAGTGGACTGCGTGTTAGTCAGTAGCAGAACTAGACATTGATAAAGCAGCGACAGAATACAGTACAATGTACACTACAAGAAACACAAACATTCTTGTAATGGAAGCATTTAAGGAGAAAGTAGGTCCCGAACCGACTTTGGACGATCGAAACGTGGTTTTTTTCCCGCACCTCGTTTTTTTTTGTACATTCACTTTACCATCCCGATCATTATTGATTGTGGATAATTTGAGCATTTTGTAACTGGATAGAACGCAATGGAGGCGTGATTCATTTGTTAAAAGGCTTATCATCCCGTGTATACCAAACTAATTCATTTTACCGATGTAAACGATGCTTTAACAATTCTACGGCTTGTATCGAGCATCCGTAGGTTTCATTCGGTATTTTGTATAACTCATTAGATAGCTTTTGGTGTGACAGTCTCGATGTAAGTTGGATGTCTGTCTGGTTTCAGTTCCAAGTTGGATAACGTGCGGTTCTTCATGTTCGTCCCGCTTTTGTCCTCAAAATATATCTGATATTCAGCCTATAATCGACCCAAACATTCAAAAACATTGCAGGATATCAAACTCAAACAATATGAAATTTTCAAATCTTTCGACTGAAAATCTGACCACGTAAAAATCATAGCCTGCTTGATAACAATTTTCATAACTGAAATTGTCTAGCTCACAATGAGCTCCACTTTTGACCCACAATGCGTTTCAAACCGCTTGTAAAATCTGGCATGCTGTTGAGAGGACGTGATTCACTTGAGACTGTATGTTTGGACTCATCGTGTTCAATACCGCTCATGCTTGTCACGTTATGACAGGTTGACGACAGGCGCCCAAGAAAGGCACATTGTACTGATTCTTATTCCAACGGCAGCACATTTGTCGCGTGTCGAGTGTACGAGTGAGCGTGTCCGTGTGTCTGTCTGCTTGTGTGCATGTTCGCTTGCACTGATTGTGACTGCGTTGTCGGGTGGAATGCAGAATGGTTATTTCATTGCGACTACCATCGCAGACTGAGTAATTCTCAGAATGAAGAACGAAGCGCGCTTACACACACACACACGCACGCACACGCAAACACACAAATATGCACACCCACACACACACACATTCGCACGCGTCGGCAAGCACACACGCGCATAAGCCCATTGTAGTGAGGGGGATATTCGCTTATCTGAGTGATGAGTATTTACGATTGTCCTCATACGAAATGTGTCCTGGGACAAGGGACCCTGGACGTGAGTCCTAGGGCAAGGGACGGAGCTGAGAACATTGACTAGAAAGGTTCGACCATAAATGAGCGTAGAAGATGGCGAAGGATAAGTAAAAATCAACAGAGATGAACACACAAAGTCGAAGCTTATGAACACACTCGCTGCCACCGCGGAACCGACCCTTTCAACGCTATGGCGCCACAAGGACGGAAGACGTATTGGACAGGGCCACCTCCCCAGAATGCATGGCACAACACATGACTGATATCAATTCAGACAACTCAACAACTTCCCTATATTACGTAACGTTTCGGAGTTACCAGACTCCATCATCAGACACAAATCACATGAGAACACAATAACAACGCAAATACGAACATACAATCACTACAACATTCAAACAATAATTCACAGGCTATTTATGTTATTAACCAGGTGTCACTCCTAGGTGCCATTGTCTGGTAGGTGTGAAAGTGGTGTTGGCTGGCTGTCGCAGGGGCGCGTCGAGTTTGGCTCCAACGGGGGGGGGGCTCGGTGAGTTCTAGGGCTCGGTTGTCTTTTTTAGGGCAGATGAGGTGTTTGTTAGCTAGCAACCATCCTGCAACAGCCGGTTGCATCTGTGCAACTTTTTCTCTGTTTGCATCGCTATTCATAACATTGCATCCTATTTTCTGTCCGTTTCTTCGCTCTCTTCAACACTGCATGCCTGCTCATGTTGCCTTGTTTTTTATGTTGTCGTTGTTGTTGTTGTTGTGGGTGTTGCCTTGTTAACATTGTTGGCGGCAAATTTGAAAATTACGCACAGGATGCTGGTGTCGGCTGTTGCTTCAACTATGTGCGTGCATTTTTGCTCCGAAGCGTTTTTCAGCGTGTATGTCTATGTGTGATGCTTTTCTGCACACTGCCAATACCGGAAACATGTGTGGTCACGCGGCTGTTTTACAGATAACGCGCATGTTTTGGCGCACTTCTCTGGCACAGTGCACTGACATGCACTCACACAGCACACACACACACACAGCCACGCATATACGCACACACAGACACATTGCACGTGTTCACACGTGTGTTCAGCATGCTGCGTGCCAGCAATGTTGTTCTCGCGCAATGCCACAAACTGTACGTATGTGTATGCGTCTCCGTGAGTGCGTTTCTTTGTGTAGGTATGTGTAGGTATGTGTATATACGTGTGTGTGTGTGCGTGTGTGTGTGTGTGTGTTTGTGTGTGTGAGCGGCAATAAGAGGTTTGCGTGGTTTTCTAGTCGTATCTACCCTGACTTCCGCTGTGGTCTGCACTCATTAGCACACACACACGCTCACACACACACACACACACTCACACACTCTCACATACACACACACGCATACAAACACTCACTCACACACCTGCTCTTGAGGAACTCATGATCGACATGTAGGCAGGACGAGGTTTTGTTGCCTGTGTGTGCGTGTATATGTGTGTGTGTGTGAGTGTGTGAGTGTGTGTGAGTGTGTGTGTGTGTGAGTGTGTGTGTGTGGGTGTGTATTTGCGTTTTGACAGGCTGATTGTCCTATCTATCTAATTTGTTTTTTGTACTTCATGTACGGTCAATGCACTTGTGCTCTTGCATGGCTTATATAGGAACTAGTTGATTTATTTGTGAAGATTCAATCGCCTTTGTTTGAGACTGTGCGACCTTTGATTCAGTGGGGTAGGAGCTAATTGAACAATATGTGTCAACGTCACATCGAAGACTTAACCATACTGGCATACGACACGACATACGATAATACAACCATGCTGGCCAATGATTACAACGTTTTTAGCAAGTCAATTACCGCGGCCGAGTTTCAGGTTTCCGTATGTTTGTGGAACTAATGAGCCGTTGATTTATAAATATATATGCGTTTTTGCGAGCGCGTGCGCGCGCATGTCGGTCATACGAGACCACCGACTGATCGGAGGTACCTTAAAAGCAATTGGACGCCCCGCACACCTGCATTCATTTGCAAGTTGTTTCAGTTCAGCCGCGCTGTCTCGTCTTATGGACTCGCACAGCATCGCCAGCAGCTCTGACGCAGAATTGCCGTCGAACAGACGGTATGTAGCTGTGTATGAGCACAGCGAAATGTCTCTTATAAGAGCAGAAATTATTATCCGGGAGTATCCAAAACCATTGAGGGTATGTTAACCGGGTGTCTGGGACACAATTTGTGGGTGCTGGTACGAATTATCAATGGTATATAAATAACTAAATTATCAATCGATTATGTTTTTTCTAGTAATCCGTGTCTGAAGTACGCTAAATTCAAGCGATTGAAATACGCGTATCTGGAAGACGTACTGGTAAATAATAGGGCTTGTGATAATTATTTGAACAGTCAAGTGAAGGGCTATGAGGCCATAATCGACCATTCATTGGGGATATGGAACCATCAGGAGGTTAAGAACCTCTGTATTAAAGACCAGGTAAATGTTGGCTCACATAAGTGAAGATTATGTGAAGAGGAATTCTTCAATATGCTTACAGTGGAGTTTCCTTAATGGGGAATTTTCTCTAGCTATGCCCATGCACATGGATGCATGGTTGTTGAAATATCTTTCCTTTCATCTATCTACACGGTGAGTGAGTGAGTGTGGTGTTTGGTCTGCTCAATGGTGAAAGAACAATGTGTGTACGATATACAGAATGGCTCGATTTGTATTCATTACTATTGAAATCGATTTGCAGCGGCTCCTGATTCATGCACACACACACACACACACATACACACACACACGCACACACACAGGTGCAATATTAGTGATGAGAATGTTTACGATTGCTAGTGCGTTTGTAGTTCAGTTTTGCTTGTTAATACTTACATCCGCATGACTTTACAATTAGCTGTGCTTGTGTGCGCACAACGATGAGCTATGCATGGAAGTAGCGGTGTTTTTGTCCATCTCTGGAGGGCAGAATCTCCAGAGGATTCCGCGAACACTTGCTTGAGACATTGAACTTGGCACTTGCCAACTATTCCTGTCAAAGGGGAACAGCTGAAAGTCAGCGATATAGTGTAAATACATAGTTATTGGTGCGAGTATTGTGACTTTTGCAAACGCTCTCAAATACTAGAGACATATCCCATGCGATATTTTATTTGGCTCCTCGAAGACAATACATGGCCCCCCATTATAAATTTAGCACCAATATAAGAAAAGCCCGAGAATCGGCAAAATTACGAGCGTCTTCTCGGTCTTCATTAAGCTGGGTAACTTCATACGCTACTCTGCTTAATTTCAATGTCATGTGTGGGGCAACGGGACCTCTCAACACTCTATGTCCTCCTCCCCCCCCCCGACCGTAGGGCTCGGGGCGATTGATACGGGTCTGCCTTGAAAGTACAACATATACAGTTATAATTTCATTAACAATATTTATTTTAGGACGACACTTGAATAAATCTGGGATAGAAAACTGTTTATAGTGGCTAATATCGAGTGATTACAATGGTAATTCTCATTGTCTTTCTTGTGTTTTCTTTTTACCGGCAAACTTAGTCGTATTTTTTCAGTGAACTTCAATCGTTGGCCTTTGTGTAGGTGCTTAGCAGTGGCTCGAAGTAGGTAAATCAGAACATGAGATGCTTCAAAGCTAACCTCAAATGAATATTTTAAATCTTCCTATAGAGAATTTAGAGCGTGTTGGGGTTTGATGTATTACTCATTTTTAGTCTGATCAATTCTAGTATACTAGTATATTTATCCATCAAATTTAAACATACATTTTTCACAGTACTGCTTTTAATGAATTATATAGTTGGGTAATCATTCTTGCATTTCATGCTTCAACTAAATTTGTTCATTATTCTCCACTGCAAACTTTCTCCACTGGATGCTGAAAATCTATATATTGTACTAGTATCTATTGTTATATACTGTGTATCTGCATGATAAAATTCGCTATAAGTGTTTGATAATAGTTCTTATTTTGTTTATATAGTTGCATAACGAATACCATACTATATACTGAACTTGAAATTTTTCACCAGTTTGGTCCAGCAAACATGATATGAACGCACACTTGAACGCTTTTATGGGCCACCGCATGGTGTTAATAGTATTTGCACTCTTCCCATGACACTGAATTCGCTTCTATTTAATGATTATGTGTGTGTGTGTGTGTGTGCGATGTTGCATGTGTTTGTGTTGCAGACTGCCTCTTCCCAGTGAGCAGGCGGTTTATTCGTCGGTCACCCGTCCGTTGCACGTTCAAAGCAACGATACCAACATGCTTGTGAGTGGATTTTCACACCTTCACTGGGTCTTCACTGATATATCTCACAGAAAAAAAACTTTGCAGAAAAATCCACGCTTCCATTGGCAACGTGTTAGCACCTGTAACATCTTTGTCAGAGCGACATTGGGACTTGTCTTACGAGCAGAGTATTGTGTTTCGGCTAACACCCATTTTTTATGCATGGTTTCGGAATAGTCGTAAATCTAACACACTAATTACACTGCGTTACGACAGCCAATTAGTCAGACCCTACTCACACACACACACATACACACACACACACACACACACACACACACACACACACACACACACACACATACAGGAAGAGACTGACAGGTGAGAACGTCACCAATCAGCAGGTGAACAGGTGGCACACAGACACACAACACATCCGCATCTACCGGTCAAGCAGCTGCGGTGGGTTATGGCAACAGGCCGATCATGAACTGCGTTGAGTTCGCAGGAAAGCCGACAGTGTATGCGTGGACACGCCCCGCTCCGCTGAGCACAGGTGCGCCGCTGAATTCACAGAGATATTGTGCGTTCGGCGGGGACTTTCATTCTGGGAGAGTGGCTCTGTTCCTGTTGGCGAAACTCCTTACTAGGGGCTAGCGGGGTGGCTTCGGACATATATGTATATCTATATATCTAGCTATATACAGCATGTACACAAATTTCTCCCTTGATAAATCACGTCATTTTCGGGGATAATAGATTGAGAGTTATTTGTTTTAATGAGTTTTTAAGGTAAATTTTGTCGACTTTTTGCGCTATCTGTGTGGGAATCAACAACATTACAAAAATGAAAATTGGCTTCTATGATTGGAAATGAAACTGGAGCCACAGTTGATGCCAACACTTTGGTGTCACTCCAGCACACAGGATGATGGGCTTCGAGTTATTTTTTGACATTATATCACAAAAGCAGGACTATGATACCAGGCAGAGCCGTAGCAACCGACCCCCGTACCCCCCGGCCGGGGGGAGCCCCCGAGTGCTGAGGGGCCCCGTTGCTTCACGTATGACATTACAATTTATCATATTATGTATAGTCTTTACCTTTTTGCTCAGATGTTTTCACCTGAGCTTGTATTATGTGATTATGTATAATAAATATATTCATTATTTGATGACTTATTTATAATGGGGGCCCCAAGTGTTGCTTTCGGAGGGGCCCCAAGTGTTGCCTTCGGGAGGGGCCCCAAGTGTTGCCTTCGGGGGGGCCTCATGAGTCCTCGCAACGGCTCTGATACCAGGCGTATTATTTGTTCATTTACTATTAAATATCATTGTTATGGGTAATACCGCTTTTATTTAAAATATATTTGAATGATTAAACCTTGAATTGGCATAATTTGATTAAATATATTGCCCTTTGCAACGTGCCTTTCATGCTGAACTCCTTCAGGCTTACCAACTTGGCGAGTAGATGTCGTTGAACTATTCCGCGTCATGTTTAATACAATTATGACCAATTATCAAAACTTTTACATTCATTTGCAGATAAGAATGCCTTAAAAGAAATGCATTATGTTTGTGAACGTTAAAGGGTACCGTCATAAAAAACGAGGGTGGGAGTTCCCTGATCTGCAGGCATCCAAAAGACTTGGGAGAAACTGCGAAGAACTCCCCAATCCTGAGCCACCCACAACACTGCTTGAGCTTAATGTATACAATGAGGAAGAACATATGGAAGCATGCATTTCTGAATATAGCAGTGAGTATGAGAGCGGTAAAATTATCAAGATCTAAGCGATCTCATTAGAGACCTTGGTCTTTCAAAGAAAAGAGCCTTTGGCCTCCAGACTGAAAGATAAATTTTGCTTGAGGTTTGGCGTTCAAATTACTTTGTATGGCAAAATAGAAGCAGATCGTCTTCCTTACACCAGTCAATAAGATACAATTGTTTTTGTAATGATATTCAAGACCTTTCATGCAGATGGGCATCTCTCAGTATGCACCAAATGATTGGTGACTTTTCATTGATAGCTCCATCAGAAGCCTCAAATGTGTATTATTTCACAATGGAAATATGTTCTTCTCTATCACTTACTCACCCAACAAAATTAAAAGAGGCTGACGAAAATATAAAAATGGTTCTAGATGCTCCTATAACGTACATCAGTGGTCCATTTGTGTTGACTTTAAAATGGTAAGCTTTTTGCTTGGACAGCAAAGTGGGTACACCAAGCTTCCATGTTTTATCTGTCTGTGGGACAGCAGAACAAAAGGGGAACACTGGAAAATATAAGTGTGTCTCTTGAGAAGAGTCATGACTGTTGGTTAAGCCAACATCGTGAATATGCCACTTGTAAATCAAGAGCAAATGGAGGAAGAATTTCCTCCACTGCACACCAAGCTAGGCTTAATGAAGCAGTTTATAAAAGCTCTAGACAAGGAAGGAAGCTGCTTTGGATATTCATGTAAAACTCATACTGCTAGAAGCATGAAAAAATGAAGGCGGGTATATTCGATGGTCCCTAAATTCGCAAACTTCTGCGTGACACAAACTTCATTCATTGTTTGATTGAAACTGAAGCAGATACATGGCGTAACTTTGTCTCTGTCGTTGAAGGTTTTTTGCGAGCCAACTAGGCAGGCAACTATGAATACCTAGTACAGAACATGTTCGACCATTTTCACAAACTAGGTGCAAACATGTATAAAGTGTTAAACTACATTATCTTCACAGTCACCTTCACAGCAAATTCCTGGATAAATTTGGTGAAATGAGCGACGAGAGATTTTACCAGGATATGAAGGCGATAGAAGACTGACACCACGGAAGATGGGATCATCACATGATGGCCGATTACTGTTTCAACGCGATTGCCCAAAGAAAAAACACAGAAAAATGGCGGTGAAACGTGGTTTTTACTGAACCTATCATTCAGTTGAAGGAATGTTTCAGCTTTATACCATGTCATCGGCTGTGTCATATGTTGTATAATGTACTTTGAACTAATGTATCAGTAAACATTTATTCCTATTGAAACATGAAATTTACTCTGAAAATTGTCATATTTTGAGTTGATTTGGCATACTATTTGCAATTATATCACAAACTAGAGCCAATTTGAATTAACTAACAATATATTCAGTTTCAGCTACATCGAATTACTATAAATCCGTGAACATATTTTTGGCAAAAATGTGTGTGTAGACCACCCCGTCCCCGTCTCACTTGATGTATTTACTATATGTTTTTGTGTTTTTTCTGTTTTCCTTTTACTGCCATGCTTCACTTTTGCATTGTGTGTCCTTATGTGTGTGCATGAGTATGGTGGTGTGTATATATATATATATATATGTGTGTGTGTGTGTGTGTGTGTGTGTGTCACTTGTGGGTGTGTATTGCCCGCATGTTTTTTTCCTTAAGTGGCGTGTCTTACCTATTTGTTTCTATTTTTGCTCCAAGATTTGTGTTTTCGTGCGTGTGTTATAGTGTGCGCTATACAAATAAATATCAATGAATTTATCATAGGGAACATGTATTTTAAGTGATATCTGTATATAAGCATGCTGCAGATTGGCAATCGAAGGCTGCAATGGAACGCCAGAATGGTCATACGAATACTAAATTACCAATTGTTGAACTAAGCTCACTCCGAATATACATATTCAACCATTGTTATGTGAATATTCAAGCGAATCTAAATCGGCATATTTGAATAGAATTATTATCCCAGTGTGCCAACCTCTCTCGATCCACCCATAAAAACATCTACACATGCAAGAGATTGCACAGCAATTTATTCACGATGCTGCATTTCAAATATCACGTAGAGACCCTTAACATATAGAATGCGCATTGACTTGGTGTGTGGAAATTTTTGTCGTCAGGTAGAAAGGACTTGATATATTACAGGGTTTCTCAACCGGGGTATCCAAGCCCCTTGGGGTGTGGGAATCAGAGGCATGTTACACGAATTAAGGGTACTGGTATACATTATCAATGGTGTATAAATAATAAACTTAACATTGGTTATGTTGTTCCTAGTAATGCGTATCTATAGTACAGTAAATTCAGGCGAGTGAAACCCTCGTGGATCTGGAAGATATATTCTCAAATAGTTACATTGGTCATAATTATTTGATCGGTCAAGTGAAATGGTGTAGGATCATATTCGACAATCTATTGGAACCATGGAACTATCAAAAAATTAAGCACCCTGATCTATAAGCTGAAGCGCGCATTCAAACACATTCACAACTGGCGCGAGCTGAATTGGTTTGTCTGTCTGTGTGCGTGTGTGACACTAGATCGAGAAGCAACCGCGGCAAGTGATCATATCAGAGCAGCCAATGACCGACTCTGACGATGAACCGTCACATAAACATGTGGAGGAGGCCCAGGACTTCATGGATCTGCTGCTGAAAATGCAGAACAATCGCCTGGAGGACCAGAGATGTGCCCTGCCCATGATTGCTACCAGCAAAAAGGTCGGTTCAAACAAAGCCGTGTCAGTTGAACAGTGTGATTTTCACTCCAATCACTCCTCAAACCAATCCTCAAATCGCAATCACTGAAAAATCACTCACTCCAAAATGCGTATTGACATACCAATATAGTGAAGGACACACTAATGTAAACTCCAATCAAATTTCCAGGTTGTATTCGGTTATAAGGGTGAACTGACGCAGCGTTTTGATGTAGACCTCAGCAGTGTCATCACATTTTGTACGAACACATTCCGCCTTGCTAACGCAGACAGCGCCCTCTGGGATATGTGTCCTTACTTATGTCTCGATGGCGTTGTATAAACCTAGGTGGTGCTGTCTCACACACAGACAGCAGCACTCGTTATATCGCTATAGAGGGCGGACAAGCCTGAAGACAGAATGTCATTTAGATGTAGTGTAAAATAGATGCATACCATAATGCATTTGCGATTGCTCAGTACCGCTTGCACAGGGCCAGACAAACATTGGTTGTATGCGATTATGTTTGCTCCTTGCGCTCATCTTGTTCTCTGATTTCGAATTGAGTGCAGTCCGTCTATAGCATGGGTAACTTTCTGGGCGAGTTTTTGACGGACACTATCACGGCGTTTCGTCCTTGGATACGCCACTGCCGTGGACGTTGATTTGTGTCGAGGCTTGTGGAGGGATTTGTGTCTGGGGGGATGACAACCATCATGCATTAGTGTTCAAGGATGATCCAGTCGGTCAATTGCATGGAATACCTAACCATTGTATGCCCCTTTAATTGCAACACATATACGTCAATAAAAATATATTGCATATAATTGCATACACACACTTGCTTTATTGTTACTTTTTTACACCGATTTCATGAGAATATACCCACTGAACTGAGTTCAGCATAATTATCGGGGGTATATATTTGTGTCCCCCAACCAAATTGCCGTATATATACTGGCATGCCCCTCAGGATTTACGCCCATCACCACTGTCAAAGCACATTGCTGCCTTATCATTCTGCAATCCCTATATCAGTGATTATTAATCTTTTTACGCAGTGACTCAAAAGTCTCCACAAATCAACCATCTCAAACCAAGCTTACAAAAATATGCATAGATCATTTAGATAACGGGCTCGTAGACACACCGACGATATTATATTCTCAAACATGTATTTATATAGGATACATAGACAACATATATAACATTCTATGCAGATAAGGCTACATAGAAGCAAAATAGATATTGTCTGTGAAACCTTAGCCAGCGCCGGTCTTAGGTAATTGGACGCACTAGGCAAACATAATAATTAGACGGCCCTAGATGAAATAGAAAGCTCAGAATTGTATACCGAAAGAAAAATTGCGTAATTTATTAAAACTGATTGCAAAAATATCTAGATTAACTTATCACTGAAATATTTACAACCATATAAGTATGCCATTATCTTTCTACAAAAATCAACTGTTCGTTGCTTGATGTTAGCAAAGTCACGAATGCCTTGTGAGTAATCCAGAGACTCGACGATACCTCTTCTCATAGATACCATTGCCAGACTGTTCAGTGATTTTTGAGTCATTGTTGTTCCCAAGTACTTGCTGCAATTATAATCTGAAGTATCAATGTTATATCAAGGGTTATATACCTGTGTGATGCCTGTACTACGCGCTACTAGTCCCTACGAGGCCGTCTATACCATTTCAACTTCAAAATGAGAATAATCAACTTCAAAATGGGAACAGTCCACTTCAAAATGAGAATAATCAACTTCAAAATGAGAATAGTCAACTTCAAAATGAGACCAAGATGTTTATCGCAATATATCCAGTGAATTATTACTGAAAGTATTTTCATGACATTAGCTAAGCAAACCACAGTATAATACGAACACAAAAATATAAATAAATAAATAGATCGCAACAAAAATAAAGCATGTAAGTGTGGTACAAATACAACAATGAAATCTTATATATAATTGAGTTCCAGTAAACAATGGTGCGTATTTAAATATTGACTGCATATGTTTGAGATAAAGCACATTTTTGTGAATGAATTTTTGTTGAAATAGTATGAAAAAATTCACAAATGTATGACAATCATTCTCCTCAGTTTCAGAGATACGTATATACGAACATGATAAAAACTTTAAAACTGCATTTAAATACTCATAACACTGTTTTACAGTACAAAATATTAATATCAAGCTTAATTATTATCTGAATCATAAATCTTATTATGAAATTTCAAGATATGATTAGTCAACTTCAAAATGAGAATAGTCAACTTCAAAATGAGAACAATCAACTTCAAAATGGGATAATCAACTTCAAAATGGGACTAATCAACTTCAAAATGAGACTGAAACATTGCGTTGAACTGAAAATAATAAGCTGAAGACATTTTTGAATAATTTATTATGATTTTAATGTTTTTTCACGAAATAAAATCACCGAATAAATCACCCAACACTTGATTATTTTTAATAAATTTGTCTAATAAGTGATATATATTAAGATATATATATAAGATGATATATATTTGTGAAAAGTTCTCGAGTTTCTGCTTCAGGCCGGTTATAGCTGGAATATTGAAGGCTGACGCTGTGTTTTCGTTTCCCGCATCACATATTTGCATTGCGTGTTTTGATATCACAGTTGTTTTTGAGCCAATTATAATGAGCGGGCGTACCGTGAATTATATTAAAAAATCTGACTCCAAAGACAAAAAAAATCAAATAGTGGCTGCACATTCGTCGGGCGGTGACTGAAGGCAGCTGGCTAGAACGTTGGGAGTCGCCAAATCAACTGCTTATCGCTGGATATCTAATGAAGACCATGAAGACTCTCGTGGAGGCTCAAGGCAAAGGAAAATACATGAGGACCACATAAAGTGTATGGAAGATTGTGTGGAGGAAAACCCGCGTATTACGCTAAAAGAAATAACGGAGAAAATTCGCCAGCAATTCAACGTACAAGTTTCTAAGGAGTGTATTCGCCGTCAGCTTGAAAAGATGCTCTTCACAATCAAGCAAATACGATTTGAACCTGAAAGGGCAAACTCAATACAAAACAAGCAGAAACGAGCAGAATATGCAAGGAGATTGTTGGAACTGCAATCCAACATGCTCCCCGTCATATATATGGACGAAACCAACTTCAATATGTTTATTTCGCGCAATTACGGTCGATCAAGAGCCGGGTCACGATGCACGACCGTCGCAGCTGGTAGTCGCGGAGCAAATGTACATGTTATTGGCTGCATAACCAATCAAGGGCTTCTTCATCATCAAATCCGCCGAGGATCGCACAAAATCAATGATGCGAACGAGTTTGTGCGCCAATGTCTCCAGGCGGCAAAAATAACGTTTGGCGGACCCGTGGTGCTTGTGGTTGATAATGCACCATGCCACAATCAAATTGAGCTAGTGTTCGCCGAGGACGAGTACAAATCTCATCATTTTCTACGTCTGGCTCCATACAGCCCGATGATGAATGCCATCGAGATGGTGTGGTCCCAATTGAAGAGCGAGGTGAAAAGAAAACTAACCGACCAGTTGCCAACAATTTTGACTAGCAGAAATTATGCCATTTCGCAAGCAGAACAAAGATTATCGGCATTGGAGGCGATAATTTCGGAGAGTTTAGGAAATGTGAGCGCACAAAATTGCGCCCGCTGTATTGCACACGTTCAACAACATCTCTCGTCTGCACTGGAGATGCGAAATGTGTTGTTTTAATACATAGATAAACTTGTTGTGTTTGTTTGAATAAATGAAAAAATGTATCTTAATTTGTCTCTCGTAATGATTTACAGAAAACAATCGCAGTATTAGTCAGAGCTGCAACTGCAAAGTCTTAAAGTCTTGAATGCAGTGACTATTAATTTCAACTTATAATTTCAACTTGCATATTCTTACTTTGTTCCCTTTCATATATCATTCAACATGGAGTTAGCTCGCAAAAGAGAGGAAATTTCAACTTAGCATGCTCATAGTTAAGTATATAGTTAAAGTTATAATTGTTTTGTCAACAAATATCCGTATACTTATAGTGTTATGGGTGATTTATTCCTATACATTTGTTTACTCTTATATTATGATTTATTCTTATGCAGTTATTGCTATTTGAATGAATTTTTGAAGCATATAAAATATTCCTCTACCACACAAAACAATTATTTGCTAATAAGTGCGCTAAATTGTAATCCAGATACTTAATACTGAACGCTTAAGGTTATTCTACTAGAGCTCAATTAGCTAATTCAAATTACTGTAACTTCATTGCTAAATGTAAAAAATAATGCACAGATTTGTCATGATTATTGTATTTATTAGTTTTTATGTTTTAATACATTTTTTGTTCTTAATTAATTAAAATTATGCAAGTAAAGTCATAAAGAACACGGTCTCATTTTGAAGTTGACTATTCTCATTTTGAAGTTGACTATTCTCATTTTGAAGTTGATTGTTCCCATTTTGAAGTTGATTAGTCCCATTTTGAAGTTGAAATGGTATAGTCTGGCCATGCCTATAGCTGTCCATGGTTTAATTGTACTGGAGGTACGAAATTCTAGACACAAATGGCGACTTTTGTTCGTTTCGCCCCTGAGACTGTACAGAAAAGTGAACAGTGGGACAATGAAGAGACTAGGCTTGTTATCAGTTAATTATATCGGTCCATGCTGAGGCATCACCATTATCACTCTGGTGCTTTAATGAAGGTTGAAAATCTAAGTCTGTGGTTCCCAACCTTTTTTGATCGACTACCACTTAAAAGTCCCGTACAGTCGCCTCGTACTCGCCTCTTGGTCCCAGAAAAACTTAGTCAAATGAGATATAACTTCATTAACAACGGAAAAACATAAAACAACTGATAAATCACTCAATGCGAGGGCTGTATCTCTTTCTTCCCCATCTGCTGGTCAATGAGGGCATTACTTTGCTCACAGCATAGAGGAAATCATGCCTTGGTGGCATTGTTCATTAAAGTGTTCGCGTACCACAGGTTTGGCAACCACTGGTCTAGGACAACACCGTCGTCCAGCTTGGTTTTACGCCAATGAATGAGTGATTTACGGCTAACAAACCAACGTAGAAATTTCGGCTGAGCGCAAAAATGCTGCGTTGCCTGCCGTTTACGCACATCCTGCAAACAAGTATATCACGTGTTATATCAATGACAAGCGGAAAACCGTTTGCTTATTCTTACTCGTGAAACATTTCACACACACACACACACACACATACAAACACGTATAAATACACAGGTGAGATGAGGACACTGTACCGTGACGCGACAACGCATGCGCGTGCGTGTAGAAGGTGTTATGGCGATCTTCGCCAGTCAACCGTGACTGCGACCGGAAATAATAAAACTTGCTTGTCCGTCCCTCGCATACACACACCCACACACACATACACACACACACATACACACACATGCGCATACATACACATACAATCACACACATACACACAAAATAAACATTAGGACGCCTAATGTTTGTACAAGATTCATTGTTTGTCATGATTCATTTGTAAGCCTCGTCTATGTGTGTATGTAGAGTATGTGCTGGAATATGGCATATATCTTCTATGTATTTGTGGTATATGCTGTATGGTATACATTGCGCCTGAACATATGGGCACATACGCATACACACAGTGGAGGGTTAAGATGGGGTCCATTGGGTGGTGTCGCCCCCCCTCCCCCAAAGCGGATAATGATGATGCAGTACCGAATTGAATTCGAATATATACTATCGACTAGTTTAACTAATTCGTCCTACCACTACTGTATGTTGATAACGTACAATTCACGAGACTACGGTCTAAGACGCGCCTCTGTGAATAGTTAGTGATGGTTTGTAACGTAATACGAGATCATTAAAATTATTCGATACAATCCTTATGATATAATATACGAAATAGTATTATAATACAATAGTGCAATGATATTAAAATATAAAATATACTAATCACTCGATAGGTGTATAAAGTATCGCATAGGACTCGCTGTAAACGTTGATTGTGGGGAAAAGCTGAACTAAATATTTCTCTACTGTCAAACATCTGTGAGTTATTCACATGTAGCGTGTGATTGGCGGTGACAATGGTTCCTGGTACCGCTGGGGTTCTTTCGTGTGCTGGCTGTGAATTGTGTTGTACGCGATCAAAACTGCATGATTTTTTCATGAGACAGTCGGTGACACCTTGCAAATTTTCCGGCACATGTGGACTGGTCTCCATACGGTCTGCATGTATGTAAGGTGAATTACAACCAAGGGCTCCATAAAGTGCGTGTTACGAAGGTTCTTCCTATGGTCCTCGTACGTAATACTCCTACGAATCTTTCCTTCGAAGGTGCTCATACGAAGGTTCTTTTACGAAATGTTTCTATGAAGGTATTCATCCAAAGGTCTTCGAAAGGAGGCTTTCATGCAGATGTGTTCATGAAAATGTGTTCAGGGTTTTTCATACGAGGGTTTTCATACAGAGGTTTTCATATGAGGGTCCTCATACAGATGTTATCATACGAAGGCTTTCATATGAAACTTATTAGCATTTCCTAGCAACCATTCTAAACATTTCACAGGAAGTTATCAATGATTTTTCTGCAAAGGATTTGCCGCAAACAACCTGAATGTTACCGTGTTTTCTTTGCTGACCGTTCAGTTTAATACTGCACTCGCAGCTGGACAGCTGATACCACTGTTTTGACAAGGCGTGCTAGCAACGAGCTCAGTATTTATACGAGCTCGTATTTAGCTATATATGGGATGAAATGATCGTAGGGTCAAGTTTTCTTTGATATTAATACACCATTTTTGACAAGCTTTACGCGAAGATAACTCAGAAAGAAGGATAAAGATCGAAGCTTAAAAAGCCAAGCTTGAAAACAGGGAACAACCAAGCTACCAAGCTATAAAGCTGAGAACCAATTGAGGAAAATATCAAACAAGATATAGTTAGATGATCGATATGTATTTGTTTAATATATGATATACACGGCATCAGATAAATGACAGTGATGTTATGTTGCAAGTGTGTGTTTGGAGAGTGTGTGTATTGTCCCATAATAACTTTATAAATACTCGCGTTAATCACAAATAAATGTGTCGATAAATAAATGTGTTAATTAAATGATGAATACGTCTTGATTCGTAAACAAAGTTCGTGGACTATGCTAGATAATATTTGTGGAGTTATAATATACGTTGTAGTATAAGATATATGCTACATGAGTTATAGTTATAGTTATATAGTATAGTATAGTTATATAGTATAGTATAGTTATAGTATAGTATAGTATAGTTAAAGTATAGTATAGTTATAGTATAGTACAGTTATAGTTATAGTATATCAGAAATAATATACATTTTAGAAATTTATTAGACATATAATCGATGAGAATGTTTTTTCTGACATGCTTACGAGCGAAAAACAAATACCTTTTAATTTATATATTAAATTAAAAAATGTATAATAATGAGAATATCAGCATTTTATATGGTCAGAATGTGAATGACTGGTTGTATGATACAACTTAGGATATATTCATAGATTCATCGGAGTGACAGACAGACAGACAGACAGACATCGTCTTTCATAATTTTAACATACTCTAAGCGGCATGTGGTTCTATTTTTCAAATCTTCCGTCGTAATGCCGTTCTATAAGAAATTGCCGCTCTATTAGCTCGATTAGCTTGGCAGAATTTTCCGAAGCTACGGCAAATATTATGGATGAAAAAATAATCAGAAATGTATGCATATATATTTAGCAAAAGAAACAAATTCAGTGTGATTACTGGCAAGTAAGCACAAATTCACTAATAAAAATCAGTCAGTCATAATTATGGCCAAAAGAAAATAATTCATCAAAGTGACGTTTAATTAGAGATGCAGCTCTATTAGAGATGTCGTTCAAATAGAGGATTTACGGAAATTGGCTTCACATAATGCATACTTTAACTGATGCTATATACACTCAATTTTAAATATCCATTTGTGTTACCTGTGTGCCTCGTGGGTATGTGTGTGTATGTACACGTGCATACTTGCTCATGTGTGTGTGTGTGTGTGTGTGTGTGTATGTGTGCCCTCGCGCGTAATGTATATCGCCCCAGCTATCCAGCTGACTTACACACAAACACACAAACACACACACACACACACATACGCACACACACGGGTAGAGGAGCACACAAACATACACAAAATAACACCATGCCTGTTCCCATTGGTGTGCACGGTTCATGTATGCTTGCGCGTGTGTATAGTTCATCCAAGTGTGTGTGTGTGTGTATACGTGTGTGTGTGTGTGTGTGTGGGGTAGTGACCGGTGCTACGGCAGTAGGGGTCTTGGCGGCGCTGTGTGTGTGTGTCTGTCTGTGTGTGTGTGCGAGTGTGTGTGTGTGTGTTCCGTATGGCTCAGGTGTGGAGTATCGGTGGTGCTAGTTGAATATTTGTCTTGTGTGCGAGAGTGTGTGCATGCCGAGTATACTACGATGGCAGTGTTTCGCTGGCTTTCTATCTGAGATACGTTCTGCTCCAACTTGTGTTCATGTGTGTTTGTGCAGTGAACCTTTTCAGCTTAGCATGAACACTAACTTTGAGTGTTTTCAGTGAGCGATAACGTGTGTGATTTCAACTTTTGCCAGCGTCTTAATGTCTGATTGAGCTCTGGTCCTGTGTGTGTGTGTGTGAGTGTGAACCCGCCCGTTGATGATACGTCGTGAACCGTAAATCAGTGGTGGGTGTTCAGCATGGTGGGTCGACTGTTGAAGCACACTTTCAGAGTGAGTTTGATGTTCTTCTCACAGTACAGGGTCTTCCCCTATCGTCTTGCATTGCAGAATAATTTCACAAGATGTTTCTGGAGAACGCTGGCAAAGTTTGTCTATCCGGATTCATTTATTGCTCCTTTTTTCATTTGATACCTAGAATTTGTTTGAGCTTGTTCCAGTAGACGCCATCTTTATTATATTGAAGGACGGATCACTCCGATACCAGTAGTTCAACACTGAATCATCCACAAACATCGTTTACTTCAGTCATAGCGGTTATTTTGACTCCTACCAAATCTCTCTTCAATGTATAATGTTGCACTTGATTGAACATTCAGTATCTTTCACGTGCGAAACAATTTAGATTGCATTTAGCGCACATACCAGACATTATTTGTGTAAAACGTGATAAGGCCGTAAATATTAGCAATTTAAAATTAGTAGGGCGCCCCAATAGCGAATGGAGGAGCGAAGCTTGACACAAAAATCCTTCTGCAAAAATTCGTTTGAAATGCAGGATGTCAAGTTTCGTATTGCACATCAAATTGTTTGAAATAAATGTACCAAACATATTCTCTATTTTGTTTGATCTACAAAGCAGTGAAGATGTAATTCAAATTTGTTAATTAAATGAAATGAAATTTTGAATTATGTGTAATTATCTGTAAAACGGAGAAAGTTTGGTAGAAATTGGGCAAGTAGTTGCGGAGTTCAAGTTGGTGCTCAAGTTGTGTTACGGTCAGGTCAAATTTTACTTCAATCTCCATATGGTCCAGCTTGGCTGATAATTATTACTTATGTAGCACAAGGGATGCTTGTTATTGGAAGCTTACAACGCATCTTTCAATGTTTTGGCTGCTTGTTTGCTTGTTGTTTGTTGGTTGTTGCAATGTTTTGCCCATATTTTGTCTCTATATTTATTGTCATTTATTGCATATTTGTGGTTTACTTCTTTTGCATCTGTCCTGTTATTTGTATTCCGTGCTCCCAACTGTTATAATCGTGTCGCGCCCGAGCCCTTCGGTGCGCTATAACAAATACATGTTGTTGTTGTTGTTGTTGTTGTTATTGCTTCCATGAAACGAAATTCATTGCTAGATTTGTGTTACATTTTAATAACGTAGTTGATCTCTTATGGTAGGCGGTAGATCAATCAATTGATTAGGAGTTTTATCTTTAATCCGTGTTACACTCGAAACTATCCCCAATGCACCGACTGTACAATGCTCACACGAGAGTTCAATGGATGAAATTCGAGCATTAAATCGTGGATAAATTTGAAAGATTAAGGAATAAATTTAAGCGTATTTTACAGGTTTTTTGTTTGCGCAATCTCATTGAATATTACTCTTTCATGTAAGTTATTGCATCACCAGCGTACTTCACTTGAAGCTTCGTTTTTAGTCTTATGAGGCAAAATCTGATTCATTAGCTGTTTGTAGACTTACTGTCAAATGCACACATAGAATATGCCTTTAAACATTTTAACTGACAAAATTATGCGTACAAAAACTGCTCATTCAATGTGTCGTGTGCAGCAGGCTAAACTCTATATTTCATCATTGTTATTGCACTGGGGCGTTCTGGTGAAATCATTATATATGGTAGTATGAATCTGTGCGCCATGCCACCTTTTTCAGTGAAAATATTGCTGGTTTCTATAGATTTTTCGTAATATCAGTGTATACTTCTAGAGGCTTCTCAAATATGGGTTGGTAATCACTGATTTTAATGCAGAATATTCCTGTCTATCCGACGAGACACCTCGTTAGCACAAAGGAATAAACGCTTGTGGCTTTCCGCCAACCGAACGTCGAATAATTACACGCTACCAATGAGATGTTTGTTCAGGACGCTTAAAAATTCATACTATGAAAGCAATATGCAAATATTATGAAAGCAATATGATAAAAGTTTGAAATGAGTGGACACATAGGTGGACCCAATCAGTGGCGGATAATGCAGTTTTCAATGGGGAGCCATTAGATGCTTATATTGATAGTTATATAGGCGTTTTATACAAATCATACCTAATGGACTGAAAGAAGACTGATTGGTTGGACCTGGGCCTTCCCCTGGGTCTGCCAGTGGGCCTCAGTGAGGACCTCTGGGACCCTGTTATCCAAACCTGTTCTCCAAAGTGTTCTCCAATTAAGGAAATCAACCGGAATAGCTCAGAACTAATGCAATGACCTTTGGAAATATTTAAATGTAATATATTTCAACTGGTTAAGCGAGCGAAATGCTAGCATCTCATATGGAGCAATAGTACAGACGATTTTGACTACACAATGCTGGCTAGATGCACCGAGATTTGGCCACACATTCAGTAGTTTGACCACATACCTGGTTATGACATTTTTGCTCAATTGTTCTGGGTGCACCAATGATCACACTTCATCTACTTTTCGGAGTCAATTTAACTAAAGTAGTAGAGTAGTTTGACGATTCAGATTTAAGCAGTAAAATAGATGAAATCCGTGTTCATGCCATGAAAGGGACGGCATACGATTTTGATGTATTGCGCTCAAATTGAGCGTTCATGTTTTGCACAAGAAAATTCTATTTTGGGTCAATTATGACTCCTGATTGTATATGTTCATCCATGCTAAATATTTTATTTTAAACAATTCCGAATCGCAATAGATGCGTGTAGTATCAATGAGGTGTTTGTGGATCGAGTGCCTTAATGGTCAGAAAGTGTTCAAATGTTCTCAGTCTGATGGATTGGGTTGTTGGTATTGTTGGGTGTCATGTAAGACTCAGGCGAGCTTTGGAGGTTTGCGCTGCGTTGCGAGGCATGAGGCTTTGCTATGGGTATGAGTATGAGTATGAGTATGAGTATGAGTGTTGCTCTCAGTTGTCGAAATGAAGCGCTGACACACATACACACCTACAAACACACACCCACACGCACATACACACATCCACACACAAATGCATACTAGGTCGTTCAAACCCACACACGCACACACACGCACACGCACCTCACCGTTATCTTCTATTGCACACAGATGGTGATGCATTGTTGCACTTGTCGTTGTGAGAGCGGCTTCGTTTTGTCGCTGTTCATTGAAAACAGGAAACGAAGGGTGGTGACGCGTCCCAGAACCTCCCACACGTCATACAAACACACGCACACACACATACACACACATATATATATATATATATATATATATATATATATATATATATATATATACCATGAAAACTCTATTAGAAGGACACCTCTATTTGAATGGCGCATCTAATAGAAAGGCATCGTTAATTAAACCTGACTAACAGCTTCAATAGCGAGGTGTCACTTGATATTTATTGGTGAATTTATGATTATCGACCAGTTGTTTGTTATTAGTAATAATTCATCTGTATTAACGCATTTTGGTAAACACATATGCATATGTTTCCTGGTCATATTTTCACCCAGAAAAATAGATCGTATCTTCTCTCAAAATTCTGACCAGCTAGTGGAAAAATAGAGCGACACCCTAATAGAACTACACTGTGGGGGAAGATATGAAAAATAGAACGACATGCCGCTCAAGTAGAGATTGTACGATTTATATATACACGATTTGCATATATATGGGCTTGCATATAAAGGCTTGAACATTTTCACGTGCTTAATCATTTTCACATGACAAAGGCGTATTCGAGGAGTGTGTCGTATTTGTGTCTGTAAGTTGACGCCCGCACGCCTGTAAACTCACATTGTGTTGTTGAGAAAATCGTAGAAACAAAAAACGTGCATATGACTCGCACTTATGACTTCGAAAACGCTAAATTTCTGCTGTCAGTGAATATGTGGGATTAACTGATGCGTTTCGCCCGGGCGTATATATAAGAGTTGTTGTGTATGTGCTTAAAGTATATCCACGATGCGATGTTGTGGATGAAGACAGACACGGAAAAACCAATATACATGCTGAAAATCGATAGGAATCAATCAATCATGGAGGAATCCAACTGGAATTAGGAACAAGCATAGATTTTCGTTCATACATTGACAACGAGACCTTACTCTCCTCAGATATTCAGGACAAATTCGTTGTATATGCGAGTTGTTTGTTTGTATGTGAAAGAAAGAAAGAAAGTAATGTATATTTTGCTCAGACTCAATAAGAGTATGGAGCACCGCTCCGCATCAAGTAACAGCGGTGTAAAACAACAACAAAGCACAACATCAAAACAACAAACAATTCAATGTGACATTATATATGAATCCAAATAATCCAAATATTCCCAATCATAATGCAACAAATCACGTATATAAATTGAATGCTTGTTTAAGAAATCCAGCGAGATTACGCTGCTTTTGTACATTCTTTGTTTGCATCAAGTTAATGAAACCATATGTATTTATACAATTATAAAACTTCCGCGATATATATATATATATATATATATATATATATATATATATATATATATATATATATATATATATATATTTGTCTCAGGTATTCAGGTGTGTGTGTGTGTGTGTGTGTGCTTATTTTTGCGTTGAATTCAATCTACCTATGCCGGTTTATGTAGAAATGTACATTTACACAACCGGTTTTGTCGCGGCCATATGTCGATGCGACAAAATGTGAATTACGGCGGCAAGTCTCAGAGGTGGTCATTAAATCTCAGTTATTTGTGCCATAGTGGTCGAATGAGTCCAGTGTTTGCGTGAACGCTTTGCGCTCATAACGGTGACAACTGCATCCAATCACGCACACACACACACACACGCACACACACACACACACACACACACACACACACACACACACACACACACACACATACATATACGCATCTGCCAGTGTGGTTAATTCAGTTTTTGATTCAAGTCTACCCTACTATATTTTTCTTTATATGGACTACTTTAATATGGACGAGGTTTATTAATATGGTATATTGGCGAATATTGAGTATACATCCAGGTGTGTGTGTGTGTATATGGGAGTGTGTGTGTGTGTCTGCATTTATCGTGACTTACAAGTTTGATGAGCCGACATGGGTTTTTATAGAAATTTGTTGTAACCAATTTTTACAGGAAGTCATTTTGAAGCAATACCATTCATTATCAAGGTGGTTAGGCTGCGTATCATAGCGCTTTATGGCAGTTGTGTGAACAACTTTATTTCGTCTCGTAAGGCCTGAAGAGTATTTTTGCGCAGTGTTTTAAAACTTAATGTGGTGACTCTCAAAGCTCCCTAGAAATAGCAGTAATAAATAACCGATATTTAATTATTGAACATTCATTTTCATCTTATAATGTTTCTGTTTTTGCTCTCGATAATTCACTAATAATCTTCACGGACCCGGATGTTCACCTCGCTCAGCAAGTAATTTTGCATCATGTGAAACTGTCAGTTTCACACACACATACACACACACACGCACACACACACTCGTACATACATGCCGATGTTTGGACGTGTTATGTTCGTTTTCACGAGTGTGTGGTAATTTGTTCACCTCTGTGGTCTCCGAAGCAGCAAATTAGTTCAGGTGTTTGTGTCAGTGTATGTGTGTTTGTTTGTGTATGTGTGTGTGTGTGTGTGTGTGTGTGTGCGTGTGTGTGTGTATGTGAGTGTGTCTGTGTCTGTTTGTGCCAATATACGATGAAACAAGGGCAATGTACATCTGTAAATGTACATCTGAAACGTACCCACTGAACTTCTCTGACGATCATGTATCGATTCCATATATCCATTCCATTTTCCAGTCATTGTTTGGGCCTGTCAGAGCCAGGGCAAGGTATTATGACCTCCGAAGACAATAATTTGGGCCCACCATGAAAAAATAACCACTATAATATAGGTTCCACTTTGGTGAGTTAGCAATATCATAACAGCAAATTTCAATATCATGCGTGAGGCAACGTGGCTCCTCAACACTCGCCCCCCTCGCGGCCAGGGGTTGCGGGGGGCGGTTGCTACGGTTCTGATGCCTGTGGTCTGTTTTTGCCAGTGTCTGTTTTCACCTTGGAATTGTCCATTATTATTGATGTTTATTCATTGTTTTAATTGGTAGTTTCCCTTGGTGCTATTTTCAACAATGTCGTTGCTTGAGAAATGTGTGTGTGTGTATATATGTCTGCACCATTTTTGGTGATTTCACCTTCTTCAAACTGCATATGAGTGCGCTTTTGATGGCCATATCTAGAGTTGTGAATTTTATGTGATAATTGTTCGGCGTTTTAGTTTTTTATTATGTGATTTAAAATGCATAAGTATGTTGTCGAAATCACCAAAATGTTTTAGTCAATTTTAATATAATACGTGAATTTTGGACTCTTTCGTAGATTATTTCCATTTTAAACATGTATCTAGCGACATTTAATTGGGGCGCCACTCTCAGAGATGCACATATGGGTCCTCTCAATAAGGTAGGGGTGCGATTTGGATTGGGGGAAGGGACGGATAAGGGGTAGGAGGTAGTGGTGCGATAAGGGGTGCTGGATTTGGTGAAACACTAGAAACTACAATCGAAAAGTTAGTGGTCAGGATTTTTGAGGGCTCAGAAGGGCTTGACACATTTCGTGAAGGGAGGGCTTCAAGCCCCATTGGTGCTGCCACTGTAGTGGTGCCACTTTGAAATTTTGTTTCGAGGCACAATGATCCTATGGTTCGATTCTGCATGTACGTTTGCTATTTATCGAGTGAGCAGCCGATTTGTTGTGTTACTCGAGCTGCGACTTGTGACCAGCGGACACGTTTTTCTTTACATGCAACACAAAACATGCTCTTGTCAGACACGTTTTTCTGAGAAATTCGACTTCACGTTGAATTCCTTCAATCCCTTTAAGCGTGACAATACGAACGTCATTTGTTTTGAATATTTTTCGAAAATGTAAATCCGAAGTACGTATGTAAATGTAAATCCGAAGTATGTATGATTCTACCTTCCCAAAAAATCAATGGTACGTATACGTATAGCTTGGAGTGATTTGATCTACATAGCGAGTTATTGCAGAGCCTCTGAATACCGATGCCACGCTGTCACACCACTTAGGCCACTCCCACAACCCATATGGTAGGAGTAGGGGTATACTATGTGTATAAATCGTGCGTCGCTTTTGATATCTGGAATTAAGAACCTATCAGGAACGTTGCTATATATCCATTGTTAGCGTTGCTGGCGTTAATATTGTACTTTTATGCAGTGTTTGAGTGTATCATAACATGTTCAATCCGTGATCTGTGTAATTGCAATTATTAGCTCAAAAGATTAATTTCGGGTGCACCCTATATAATTATATATTTGGACAATATTTCTCAGTGAAAATGGCATTTTATGTTTTTTTGCTTGAAAATGGAATTTTATGTGAAAAAATATTCTTATGTGATCACATAAAATTCCCAGCTCTAGGCATATCAGATGATTTTCGCTGGTCACCTCAGCGTGTGGGCATGCGTATGACTGAATTTGCGCTCGTGTGTGTGCGTGTGTGTGTGTGTGTGCGTGTCTCGAAGTCGTTTGTCTCTTAGAATGCGTGAAAAGGGTGTATTTACAGCACTCACAACACTTGCAAACACAAACGTTTTTCTGGTGAGGTGAATGAACTTATATTGTGCGTTCAGGCGCTCAATTATGATGTAACAACCTTGGTGGCAAGTAATTGCAATGGGACAGTGGTGAGCATTTTTGAAAAGTCCACGTATTGGTTCATCCAAGAGTTCTAATTTTTATCCAGGTTCCAATCAATAGATTTAGCCATATATGGTATGATCTAGCGAACGGTGCATAAATCGAAACATGATACCGCTCACAGGCCTTCCACTAAATATATTGCATAATAACTCGTTTCGAAATGTTTGAAGGAATTGTCACGTCTTCTCATCTTTTATATGTGCTTCAAATACATTTCCGCTGCTCAAAAAGCCCTCCTCATCAGCAGAGTTCATTTGTGAATTGAGATTTGAGAATCATTTGTGCAGTGTCAAGTTGTGTATGAAAATGCATGCAGTGAACGATCTCCATATCTCATCTTTTCATTTAACCAATGAACGACATTTCATCTGGTAATAACCACAATATTATAGGCAAGTCAAGAACGGGGTGGATTTTGTGTAAGTCATGGTTGAACCCACTTACAGATTTACGTTGTGCATCAGGATACAACAAGGCTTACCAAAGACTTACAGGCAAGGGTTTCCAGGAAGCAATAGCTCAAACGTTCATGGTATTGCCACTACGCTGTATGCATCCATGATTAGCTTTCTTGTGCTCACATTGTGGGATTTGCAGCTTGGACATAAGTCTGGCTTCTGTGCTAAGTCTTGCACGTCGCATTTGGGGATTTTCGATGTGTTGAAACACAAGCCTCGGGGTCGTTTCCTGTTTTTTCCGGGTAATTTGACGATTGTATTGTGAGTTTATAGGAGAGGAGGATATAGGAAAAGGAGGAGAATTATAGGAAAGGCGAGGAGTTATACTCTGGGCGCTTCCGGTACATGGGGCCAGCTTAGGGTGGTAATAGTGCTTGCACGCTTCCCATGCTACTGGATTTGCCTGTAATTAATTAATAATAATAATAATAATAATTAATCGGCTCATGCGACGCATGGCGGGAACGACGGCAGTGTTTTGTGCTCATACTGAGGAGGGATACAATTATGTAAAACATTTTAAGGCACGTAAGGTAGATTTATCTATTTTCATGATTTTTTAAATAATACACGAGCGTTCTGAATTCCCTGATAACGTTTGATATGTCACCAAATGTTCTAGTTATGATAATATACTGTAAATGCTCTTTTTATCCGAAATGCCGGATTATTTTTCGACCCCCCTGCGTATGGTGCCGGATTATAAGAGCCTGCCGGATTATTAGAGCCCGTCGGATTATTTATGGTCACTCCGCACGGTAGGATTGCACAAAAACTGCAACACAAAAAATAGTGCACTGGTAACAGGGACGAGAGAAGACGCGTATCTCCACAGTGTATTGTTATGTGTAGTAATCGCCAATTGCTAAATAAACTGTTGCTGAACTATAACTGAATCGTGGTTGCAGTTTCAATAAGCCTTCTCAGGAAGTGCCGGATTATTAGAGCCTGCCGGATTATTTGAGCCTGTCGGATAAATAGAGCATTTATGGTATACATACATACTCGTACTCACATACATATGTACTCGGATCGATGATAAATGTGGGACCTCTAGACGAATATCAGTGAGCCGTTCAGCCAAATACTCTCGCAAGAGGATTTATTTATATTATACCTCTCATTGACGTTATTGGATTTACACTGAATCCAAAAACGTTTGCACATTATCAATTCTATCTAGCTCCGTTGTTCGTCTATTGTAAACTTGTCTCCACCATGCCATATTTGTTTCAATCATTCATTGATATGAGAATATTGAGAGTGCATGGTCTTGTGGTTATTTGTGACTCACCTAAAATACAAGACATCATCTGTTTGAGGTCAAGATAAAAGATAATATTCTTGCTAGAAAAGCGCTTGAAGCTACCGAGATAAGCTTTGTCTGAGTGTGCTTAACAATAGGCGTATTACTTCGTTGCTTCCCTGCCAACATCTGCATAACGGGCTATTTTTGTCGACTGCAGATCATTGACTTCTGTTGAATACTTGGTGGGGGGTGGTCTAGAACTCATACATACCCTATATCCACTCGGCATGTAACCACTCTCCAGCTGTTCTGCAGCACACGTGAGCATGAGCTTGTTCGGTGGTTTCATATTTATGAACTCACGCTGAACACATGCTGACTACCGCAGCACATTACTAGCCGTACGTCGAACATTTCACGTAGACCAACACTCCTCATGCGGTCGTGTCCCGGTGGGCGAAACAGCTAGGAAAGTTAAATATTTGACATGAGCTTCAACAAGCCATGTGTGTGTGTGTGTCTTGAAGTGGGTGAATGTATTGGATTTACAATTTCGTCGCTCTAGTCCAGTGGTCCTTAACCTGTGGGGAATTCCCCACTGATGGAGACTGGAGAAGTTACTAGGTGGCAAATTAAAGGTCGGACAGGAGGACAAATGTGTGTCTTCATCCATCAGAATTCGTTTATTTTTGTTTCTAGTGACTTCCTTGCATTTTATTTGGTGTAACAACCGAATTTATTGAAGTGCTTCGTGTTGTTGTGGAGAATGAACAACTAATTCGTTAGTAAATGGAGAACCAAAGAACAACGGTTACGGCCGCTGCTCTAGGCAATGCATATTGCCTGGCAACGGCATGTGTCCGTGTCGTGATTAGCTAGTAGATTGTTTCGTGGTGCGCATGCGCATATGTGTGATGCGAGCGAAATATAAAATATAGTTGGGCAATATCTGGTCTTCAATTGCATTGTCTTTATAACAAAGGCAACATATTTCTCAATCGCTCCACTCAGGCGTTGAGTGTCGTTTCTCTGTGGCTGCTAGATGGCAGTGCTTGGTATGATTCGTCCTATTACTTGCACTTTCAACTCTCGTTTTTTCAATCGTTCTCAATCTCGTTGTGTCCGTATCTGGTGATGTATGTTGTTGTGTTCACCCCTGTACATGACGCATGCACGTTCAAAGCGACCGTTTCGTCACCTCTCGCAGGTGGCCCAAGTTGAAATTTGTTGGTACGTGTGCGATGTGTGTCTTTGATTGTTTGGGTCATCCAGGTCACCTGCCTGAAATATCTATCTGTCTATCTGTCTGTCTGTCTGTCAGCTTGCCTGTGTATGTAGGCATATGTGTGTGTGTGTGTCCGGTTTGACGTTGGTCTCTGACGAACGCGACTGTTCTGATCTGCGTTGCTCGGTGCGACCTCACTTGACCCCAGTTGAGCTGGCTTGACCTCGTGACCATGGTGGGCCCATGTTGATCGTGGGCATATATCTAGCAACCACTTGCAACTGCTCTGGTTGTAATTGTTGTAGGTGCGCTGAATGCGACTTCTAAGACACAAGCTTGACTCTGGTGTGATGCGTGCAAGTACAATCTTGTTTCCATTTCGCTCAACATTCACTCAGCTCACTTGAACACATTTCCTCAGACAACCCGACAAAAATAACTATAACATAACAAGAATATCCGGTGGAATAGTAGCTGATTTTGAATTGAGCCGTGTGAAATTTCATTTTATGCTGATTGCTCCGTCTTTTTCGTTGTGTGAGTTATTGGCCCGTCTGTTGTCATACTGGTTTTCTTGCCAACATCAAATATCTCAGGTTAGCGGTCGTTATACGCCGAATTCAAGAAGACAGATCAAATTGATACAGCGAATGAAATGTTAATTCTGGTTAGTTTGTTCGTAAGCTCGTAAGTTCGTTCCTAAGTTGACTTTGATTAATGATGAGAGAAATTTCGCCGCAATTCATGAATGAATAGCGTCATTTATGTTATGCACATTGTACGTGTATACTATATTTATATGTATTTTTTGTATCATTATTCTACTAAAATACATAATCCGTATTATTTTCCGTCGTTTGATAAACATCTCTTCTGTTTTATCCAATAGTTATATTCAGCATCTTGTTACGCATTGCGTTGTTTCGTAAGCTCTAGACTGAGAGTGACAATCGCTTCTTCAATTCAACATCACTCACACGGATATTTTTGAAGAGCGAATTTCCATAACTGTCTGCACGTGCGATAGTGACAAGAACACTCGTTCGTAATTATCATTGACGTTTCCTCCTCGATCGGTAGCAAGTGGTGTCTCACTATTTGTGAATGAGTGCCGCATTCGTCACTTGTGGATGTTGTTTATTTGCCGCCATTCTGTCACTGGAACAACACTGGAACAATGGTGTTTTCAACCACATCATTGCCACTGCACTTCATCATTTACCTCGCCCATTCTCTGTCTGAAGCGTCCCCCTCTGACTCTTTATAACTCCCACGCGCTTTGTACCTCACGCGCGTATGCTCAATGTGTGAATAACACGGCGTTTTCCTGTATGTGAATGCGTTGAGCGTGTGCTAAAAACTGCCAGTGTCAATTCATTGTTTTCCCGCCCTCTTTCTATCGCTCTCTTGCCTCTTTCTCTGTGAACTTCGTCCTCAATCCTCAGCTCTCCCACTCTCCATAGTCTCTTATGCTACAGGATTACATTAACGTCACACACACACACACATACACACACAGACAGGCGATTGCACAGGTGTACTCGTGTATATGTATGCATGTGTGTGTGTGTGTGTGTGTGCGTGTGTGTGTGTGCGTGTGTGTGTGTGTGTGATTCACACATCCACCTGTTAAGATCTATCAGTGGTTGGTGGTATTGTGCAACGACAGGTGCTCGCACATGTGTGTGTGTCATTTGCTCAAGTAGAAATATCATACATACACCTGTGCTTGGTGGTTGTGTGCGTGCTAGTGTATATTGGTCATATAGCTATTGTGTTGCACTCGATTAGTGATTTATCTGAACACTCGAATTGTTCTGATTGTCAAAATCGCTGTGAAATGTTGGTGACCTAATGTAGTTTGTAATGCGTTTATTTTTGTCAAGTAATGTGTACAGTAGCTTTGTAGGCGTGCAGTGCGCATAATTGTGTGGTTGTGCGGTGTTGAGAGGTGTGACAGTGAACTCTTGAATGTCTGCACTGGACTGACTGATAGCAGACCACCCGCCTCTGTGTTCGACCATGTACTTTTTGCCTCCGACGAGGTTTCCGTTTGCTAGACCCGTGAGTGGCGTCAACGGGTGTGTTATACAAAACTATAGAATAAATTGTAACAGATCAAGAGGAATGTTTACATATTTGACTAGTTGAAATGGTAATGATTGCACATGTTGTACTTACGAGGAAGCTACACTCAATTTAGGAGCCGATTCCGTTGTATGTTGATTTGTTCATCATAATGATTATTTGTTTATCATATACATCGAGTTGCACATTTGCACTAAGAGAAATAATACATCGTTTCTGTAATGTCCATTTTGGATCGAATATATCCCTATCCCTGATCGAATCTATACCTGAGGCGGAAAACCTTGACCCTTTTGCTCAATTTTGGCCCTCCATCATATCAATTTGAGATCTACATAGGGACTATATAAGCACCTACTTGGGGATCTTTATAAGAACGTCTGGATACACATTTGGGAGCGATATTTGATAACTTTGTTATCTGACTATTCCTTCCTTAATGACTGTTATGTATTTTCTACACAGAAAGCCTTGGCAAGGTCATTGACAAGGTCATTAGACGTACCACTTTAGCTGGCATATTTTATAAAACTTAGAATATCAATAGGTCTGCTTTGATATGGAATTTGCTCTACCTTACAACAGTGACTGTTGTTGCATCGTGCACGCGTTGTATTCCCTCCTGCAATATTCGTTTCTCGTTTTTATTCGTTCGCCATTCTATTGCTTCTACATATTAGTTCATCGGGCACGCGATTTCATGCCCGATAGGTCCACGTTTCATTTCCTATTTTTCCCACAGCAATGATGGACGTTCTTCAACGTTGCAGTTGTGATTTAAGAAAAGGAGCGTATCTTATCGCAACAATCATCGATTAAAACACAGTGACGGCAACCGAATCTCAATTGCACGTCAGTCGTAGTTCACTGATGCATGCACGAGTGTTTCTGTAAACACTGCTTTCCCAGCCAAATATTGCATTCGCTCTAAGCGTAACTATGTGGGTGTGGAAGGCTGCTCTGCGTCATATGGTCAGCTCATTCCTCTCTCCAGCACAGGTGGTGCTTCTTTACTTATACTTTTTATGTTACTTTCCAACTTCGCTAGCGTCTTGAACTCGAGTATCTAATAGCGAATGAGTGTTGTGTGCCAGTGAACGTGTGACCTTTCTTCATTGCTTTTCTTTCTATTAGCCACCGATTTTTATTCATTGCATCCCGGTTTCTTGACGCCCTTAACGTTGATGCTGCACCACAGGCAAATATTCATCATACAATCATGTATAATCATTCCTAGTATCATTCCAATCATCTCGTATAATCATTCCTAGGAATCCGCTATCATTCATAGTCTTTTATATGTACGACATCAGTTCTTATTCCTAGTCTTAGTATATGTAATTTGGTCGTGCGTCAGATCATTCCGTTTCTACAGTTGTTATTATTTTACAGGAGCGCAGATCGACATTAATGCTATGATCCGTTATTTCTTCGTTGATCGTGATTTTACAACTGGGAGTCGACACTGAGAACTTTTATCGAAGATATCTTCGTCATTGTCATATTTTTTCCAAGATTTTTATACCATTGTCTAATCTCCACTGTCTGTGAACTATTCTAGTTCGCAACTAATATGTGCTATTTTTTTTATTTGTGCCGTAGGCAATATCAAAAGAGGAAAATGTCACCGGTTCTGTCAGTGATCTGCAATCAGCCTCACCGAAGACTGCACGATCTGATTCCTCCTCGCGCTCGCATGCTTCATCTTCCTCTCCACATGAACACTCAGGTGGACATGTGGACACGGAAGCCGGTGGCAACGCTCGCAATGCTCACCAGCTGCTCTCGGATACAATGCGTATGTGCTCCGTCGCGAGCCGAGCACACGACCAGGACACACCTCGCTGTCCCATGATCGTTCTTCCAGACGCCGGTGGCTACTGGCTGGAGGAGAGGGACAAGCAGCAGCAGCCCCCGCTGATCTACGGCGACCAGCTGATGACCGACGAGGCCGCCTCCGCCTACCGCCGCCATTTTTTCGACAAGGTGGGATGGTCACATTTGATCACATCGTAATATTGTTTTCATTACTTGCGTGTTTCTTCACAGTAGAGTCTTCTCGATTATACAGGTGAAAGTTGATTTGAACGTTTTTGGATAGTAATTAACGCGGTAGTGTTATCTGAAATTTAAATTTTACCGATTCTAAGAGTTTTTTTTTAACTGTATTCCGCTGTCATTGTAATTTCACTTTTTGAAGATTGAAAGCTTACAATTCTGCATACTCACTACGAAACCTTGCAAAGTATCTATCACATTAATTAAATTGTTTCTTAGTTTTCAGTCTGCATGGTTTGTATGCATGTTGAAATGGGTGTCATACACGGTATTTTTACTATCATTTTCGTTATTGTTATGTAGTCAGATTTTTCTGCTTTTATAAAACATGTATGAGAGCACTAGCCCATTGGTTCTGAACCTGTGGGACATGGAAGAGTTGCCAAGTTTTGTTTCTAATGACCTCTTGACGTTAACTTTGGTGTGAGAACTGAATTGATTGAATTTATCAGCGCTGTTTTAGAAAATGAAGATTTGGCTCATTAATAAGTGGGGAATCAGAGCAAAAAATGGTTGAGAACCACTGTACTGGTCTGTGACAGCACTCTGTCTAGAAACATATTTTAAACGGAAGTGTTTTGCAAAGAACACCAGGAGGATAAATGTAAGAGCAATGTAAGGTCCTCGACAATTTTGGTTTCATTTAAGCCTCATTTTCTGCTGAGATTGTCCATTTAGCTACCAACAATGACGGCATATTTTTGCGTCTCTAGCAAAGTCATGATATCGGATGATTCAGTCATATTAAATTAGGCATCAACAGTCAGTCAAACAATTGAGAACTCAAAATAAAACACAAAAAGTGCATGCATGTAAAAGCAGTGGATTTCATTCCTGACATGACTTTTACCTTGTTCTACCCGGAATCAAAACCCTCCTTTTAGTGTTGTCCCGTAGTGTTACATGAGCTCAACCACAAAGTGTCAATATCATATTTCAAATCAATTAAGTCGACCTCTTCATTCCCCACGTTGCAACGATCCGCTGACTGGCCACCTGCTTCGGCTATCTTTTAGCCGAGCTGGAAACTTTGGCATAAACACCACAATGTCTTCATGAAAAATTGGAATAATTTTCAGATCGTACTTGCATCTGCGATGATTATCTTTTTTTGTGGGATAACAGGATAAAAGCTTGGGTAATCACGAATCAAACACGATTTTGAGCCTAGTCTCTAGTTGCCTGCCTATTGTGCCGGGCCCAGTTGTCTCGTCACATTGGGCGTTTAGGAGAGTGGCTCTTATTCGCCACTCGTCAGAATGTCGGACTTGCCACATGGAAAATGTTCGATTGAATTTGATTCGAGGTGCGCTATTTCAAAAGTGGAACCATTTATTGATGCACTTGTGAAATACCAAAACAAGTGTCAAAGTCAAATTGATATGAAATTTGACGAAGGCCGATGTTGCGGAGAGATGCCGTCTCTCCACGAAGTGTGCAATGCGAGGAAGAATAGAATATGAGAATGCTTCTTAGCTTCTACTTGATTTACTTGATTTACTTTATGGTATTCAGAGGGCTTTCCTTTACAGCTGTCCACCGCTGCCGCCAGATCTAAGATCCTGTTGCCGCATCAATATTTGGGCAGACACTGAATTAGCCACTGTGTAGCATAACTCACATACCATAACATTTCTCACAATTATGACCAAAAATGCACGCAAATTTAGCACACCTTGTGATTCACGTGTACACACAGACACACAAACACATACGTGTATGCAAGACCACGTCATACACTGGAATTACCAGCCTAGAAATGAAGCTATTTATGCACACGCATTATTCATTGCTAACTTTACTCAGCATATAAAAGCCGCCGTTTTGAATCAATAAAGAACTTGACTTGACTGATCGTGTTTATCATCATTGTAGTCAACAAGTGTTCTGCAATGTGAAGTTTATCCGTGTACTCGAGGTTCGTCAGGCAGGTTCCGCAAGAATTTGTGCAGTCTCCCCTTGAAAGCGTCGCAGGTACATCCAGTCGAGTATCTTATTTCACGAGGAAGTGAGTCGAATAGTTGAGAACCATTGTGAGCGAAACTAGATATTGACAACATTTGTATTCGTTCTGTAGCCGTCGTTTGAAAATTGAATCTCACACATGCTCTACCCATTCTCCCGCTGATACGTGGCCTCAACACTGAACATTTGAGATTAGGAGCATACCCTTCGAGGATTTTCCAAACATAAATGCTCCTATAGGTTTCTCTCCTTTGCTGAGAGTAAAGTCCTAGCCGTTGCAGTCGTTCCCAGTAGTTAAGGCCATTCATCCCGGAAATCGATTTTATGTAGTTTTGCTTGATCGCTTAGAGACACTGGTTGTAATAAATTTTATGAGGAGACCAGAGCTGGATACATTAATCCAGGATTGATTGAATGAGCGTCTTCCACAATGGCAGCATGATGCCACGCTGTATAGACTGAAATGTGTGTAGCACCCGGTCATCTTTCTTGCTTTTGCCGTAGCAGCTATATTTTGGTTATCAAATGTAGCGTCATTGTTCAATTGTACACCAAGGCGTTTGACCACGTGTTTGGCCTTGATTGCCATATCTCTCTCGTCGTATATACTATTGGACTTCAGATCGGGATTTGAACTCAGTCTCAATTGCTCGAATTTTTCGCCATTCGATTTCGGGTTATTCAGTTGAGCCCAATCAAATACGCTGCTAAGATTAATCTCTAATCGATCAATAGCCCCTACCGTATGTATGCCGTGACTCAGTGTAGACTCGGCAAACGATGAAAAAATGGAGTCGCCACCTGATTGGTCGACGTCGGCCATTAGGACAAGAAAAAGCATCGGGCCAAGAACTGAGCACTGATGGACACCAGAGGCAACTTCAGGTGGCTCAGATTGCTGTACGTCTACGCCAACTACCTGGGTTATCTTTGTTAGAAAGCTGTGAATCCTCTCCCCTAATTTTCCACCAATACCTACCGCTTCCAACTTGTGTAGAATAATACCGTGGTCTACTCTGTCAAATGCTTTGGATACATCGACGTAGACCACATAAACATTTCATCCAGCACTGAGCCCATGAATTAACCAAACATATTGGGCTAAAAGATTGAACACACAGGACCTAACTCTTCGAAAACCGTGATGGGTGTCGCCTATGGGACTCGCATTATCCAAATGGTCCATAAATTTATTCCTCATAATTTTTCAAATATGAGATTAGAAATATGAAATATTTTCATGAGATGAGACGTAAGGGTGACTAGTCTGTAAAGTCTGTAATTTGGGATCATATATAGTGGATTTGCCAACTCTTCCGTGCACTTGAGAAGAAGAATAGCTGGTATGTCATCGTGACCGGCAGCGGAATTCGCTCTGAGCTCACTGATTGTCCTCACGATATCTTTTTCGGTGAAGTCAATACAAAACGTGCCCTGAAATTTAATGTCACCAGGGGCAAAAATTGTTTTGTGGTTGCTTAGGGCAAAAAATGCTTAGCTTAGCGACCACTTTTGTTATGTCTGGTGCAGAGTGTCCACGTACTGTTTGGATAGTATTTGGCATGTTTCGATGGGACTTTTTTAAAGTTCTCCGTTTTCACCAACTAGAGGACCTACAGTGGTGTTTGTCTTGGAAAACTTATGTAATTGAAGGAAAACTGGATTATTTCGGATGTTGCTCATGGCGTGGTTTCCCTTTCTGATTTTTGAAATTTCTTTATTTTCAGCTCTATGTCAGTGACTTTAGTGCCAAGAGCCTTTCTTTGAACAGTGATCGGTGAATTTTGTATTCAACTGTTTATTGTAGCTCTTTTTCTCTTCAGAAACCTGGTGTATTGCAATCTAAGTGTATTGCTTTTCCTGCTTCGAAGAACGTTTCAGTGGTACAATACTTTCGAAAATTCCCAAAATTGCATTGAGCAATCTATTAAATGTAACGTTGATGTTTTATCTACAATAAGCGATTCCCAAACTCCCCTCTTTAACCTCTCATTGATACATTGATTTGACAGCTAAAAAGTGTATTTTGAGAAATGAATTTGATCTACTCGCACACAATCTATTCTAGATGTAGGGTTTTTCAGGTAATTTGTTTGTATGATGAGCAATGTATTGTCTGAAAAATGGCCTCGTTTGTAGAGACGCGGTCAATTACATTCCTGTGATTGCATTCTACGTATTATTTCAGCCAGCGCTCATCTGCAACACCTCATATTCCCTCGCACCATATACTCCGATGCAAAGAGCGTTAGCCATGCCGTTGACTAAGGTGGTCGTGGGTGCATATGTCATTGGCGTATGTAGTGACTGTAAGTTAGGTGAGTAACTATCTTGTCCAATTTTCATCAGCTGTATGAAGTTCATGTTAGGGTAGGTTAGGCTAGGTATGGTTAGGTTAGGTTAGGTTAGGTTTGATATATCTGTAATAAGGCTCTATTATAGCACATATATCAGGCTCTATTATAGCACATATATCATACAAATATTCACTACAGAGGTATGAGATTAAGGTCGGGTTCTGAATTGTACGTAAAAGTGTCAAATTGTTTGAAAACTACTGAACTTTATACAGCTGATGAAAGACCGGCCAAGATAGCCACTCGCTTAATATTCAGCCACTAGATACTGTCAAATGCACTCACGGCATGTACCATCTTACTACACTCGGTGTGGTGATGCGATGCACACCGATTATAGGAGTACATGATGTGTTGGTGTAAATGAGACACAAATACACATCAATGTATATGACCTGATATTTTAATTCTTGTCTCCGCTATCAATGTGCTCCTGTATAATGGAACTTGTTGGATTGAGAAAACGGTGCACATTGGCTTGCCGTGAACATCGATGCATGGCCGCTCTTTCGTTTTGGTCTCGTGCTGAGAACGATTGCTACATTCAATGATAGAATAACGGACTCGAACATAGTGGGTGCATTCGTCAGTGTGCCGTGTATGTGTGCATATGTGTACGTGCGTGTTTATGTATGTCTATCCTATGAACATGCGCTGATATATCTCAGCATGCCATTGTCTGTCAAATTGTATTCATATGCCCAAACATGAATGAATGAGGCTTTGTGTGGCTTTGAGTTACATTTCTGCTTGCATGTAGCCGTCTGTGTATGAATGTTTTGTGTAGGTGTGTGCGTGCGTGTGTTGTAGTGTATGTCGAGTACGTTTGTTCTGGTGTATTTGCTGGTGATAGCATACACATGTCAGGACATGCAGCCGTCAGGGAATGCATTCAGTTGTGACGTGAGGTCTAATAGTTTTGTATTGTATGGTGGCTACTAATCGTGCTGAACTGTAAAATCCCCGTCTATGTTTGACAAAGGAAAAGCAACTGATTTAGCAGAGTTTGTAGACTATTGGTTGATTTCTCCTTTCTTTACACATTCACGCACATATACACACCCACACACACACACACACACACACACACACACACACACACACACACACACACACACACACACACACACACACACACACACACACACACACACACACACACACACACACACACACACACACACACACACACACACACACATACACACACAGACCATCAGCCAGATCGACGGACTAACAGACAGACAAACAGACAGACAGACAGACAACCAGACAGATCGACAAACAGATATGTATGTATATGTATCACATGTATCACATACAAATGTGCGCATCCACAGAATTGTTCAATTTGATTTTATCACATACTATCCGTTCCTCCAAGAGCCATGACTCGACGAACCGTTGCCTTATTAGTCTGTTTGTGCTCTATAATTTGTTTGTCTATGTGTGGCAGTTCATGAAATTTACAAATTTACACACACATACAGACATATACTTAGCTATCGATGAAAGCTGATGTTTCTGGGTGCTGTTTATTCCAGTATTCTTTGAGCAAATGACGTTATAAAATTGCTTTGAAATATCATATACATCAGTGTATGTATGTATGTATGTGTGTTTATGTTTGCGTTGATATCGGTGATGTATTTTTCATAGCAAAATGCCCCTCTTATGTAGTAGCAGTGTTCCATGTTCCTTGTCTCGTATTTCAGCGCATTTCTCCTGACCTCGACTAGGCATGATCTCGTGTTTCTCTTCACTCTGTCGCCCTTGGGTGCCAACCCCTTCCCTACGCACACGTGGAACCCTCCATCCGGTCCAGTCGAAAAATACATGTGTGCGCGGGCGTGAGTGTGCGTGTAGGTGTGTGTGTTTGTGAGTGCTTGTCTTGCTCCCCTGTTTGTCTATGTTCCCCTGTCGCTATGGTCCAGCCGCCAGCCGGATGCAGACCTGTTTTTTTGTCGTGCTTTTCTGTTGCTGGAGACACGCAATGTATTCATGATATTGCTTGTTCGTCACTCATGTAGCGATGTAGTGTGTGAATGTTTTGTGCATGTATGCATGTGTGTGTGTGTGCGCGTGTAAATGTATATTTAGTTGCGTAGGTATGTGTGTTCTATGTTGGTTGGGCACTTGATAATATATTACAAAATATTCGAGCACTTGATATCTTCCAGACTGTCCAAGTACCTGGAGAGCAACAATCTGCTGTCGGAAAATCAATTTGCATACCGCAAAAAACTCAGCACGACTGACGCTCTGCTTACTATCACGCATGAGCTCCAGCAAGTGCTAGACAAAGGCAGTGAAGCCTGGATTGTGCAGTTGGATTTCTCGGCAGCATTTGACCGTGTGAGCCACCAGGGCTTGTTGCAAAAACTGAGAAAGATTGGAGTCGGCGGCCGTTTGCTAAGTGTTTTGCATCAATTTCTATCCAATCGCGTACAACGTGTTGCCATCGATGGAGCATACAGTGGCTGGCAGAGCATTGCGTCCGGTGTCCCGCAGGGAAGTGTGTTGGGTCCTATTTTGTTCAACATTTACACCGCTGACCTGTACACAACCACACGCAGCCCTGTATATGGATATGCTGATGATATCACCTTGATGGCTGTAATTTCATCTCCTTCGGACAGACCACAGGTACGTCAAACGGTCAACGACGATCTCAGCAGCGTCCTGAAGTGGTGTGAGAGGTGGAATATGATGCTGAACACTTCGAAATCTAAATGCTTGTTGGTTTCTAGGTCACGTACCGTTCAGCCTTCACATGGAGCTATCCTCATAAATGACGCCCAACTCAACGTGTGTGATGAGCTCAAAATATTGGGAGTACATGTAGACTCAAAGCTCACGTTTGAGAGTCACATTCGGAAGCTAGTTTGTTCGGCATCGCGGAAACTGGGAATTATAAGAAAGGCATATCGGATGTTCGGTAGCAGCACAATCTCAAAAAGTTGTTTTCGCTGTTTCATTTTGCCAATTCTGGAGTACTGCGCCCCCGTGTGGTCTTCTGCTGCGGATTGTCACCTCAATCTCATCAACAGAGTTGTTAGAACTTGCAAGTTCCTCTGTGGTGACTTGGTTCTTGGTGATCTTTGCCATCGTCGAAAGGTCAGCAGTGTGTGCATGCTGTACAAGATCAAGCACAACGACCATCATCCGATGAGCAAGTCAATTCCTGATGATTTCGTGGCAGCAAGAAGCACACGGTTTACATCCAAACAGCATTCCCAGTGCATGGCTCCAATTCGTTGTCGTACAAAACAATTCCAACGTTGCTTTCTTCCGGCCACTGTGACTACTTGGAACACGTTGAAGGAGGAGGCTTTCTTGCAGAGCAATTTGAACAAATTCAAGGCCAAAGTAAATGAAATGCTACTGAAAGAGCGGAATTGACTGTTGAGTCTTATTTATTGTATATTTATTCATATTTATTGTTATTTATTCATGCTTATTGTTATTTATTTTCTATTTATTTATATTTATTCCTATTTTACTCTCTATTTATTACTATTTATCATTGGTTGTTGTTATTTATTAAATTATACTTTTACTCAGTGTTGGCTGTTGTTGTTTATTGAATCATATTTATTGTTGTTGCTGTTTATTGAGTCATATTTATTGTTGTTGTTGTTGTTTATTGAATCATATTTATTGTTGTTTCTGTTTATTGAATCATATTTATTGTTGTTGTTGTTTATTGAATCATATTTATTGGTGTTATTGTTTATTGAATCATATTTATTTGTGTTGTTGTTACTTATTGAATCATATTTATATTTATTGTTGGATGTTTCTTTTTTGAATCATATGTATTGTTCTTGATTGTTATTTATTACTTATTTATTAATATTTATTCTTATTTATTGATGGCTGTTTTTTAATGAATCACATATTTATTGTTGATTGTTATTATTTATTGAGGAACGTGGGCGGAGTGACATTATGGATTGTTATCGGATGATGGTTTATTATTTATTGTTATTTATTTATTATTTTCTTTCCAACTCGCTTTCTAGACTTATTTCTCTTCGAACTCTCTTTCTGTCTTAATCTTTTGGGCGCTTCCGGTACATGGGGCCACCTTAGGGTGGTAATAGTGCTTGCACTCTTCCCATGCTACTGGATTTGCCTGTAATTAATAATAATAATAATAATGCATGATCAACTTTATTTATTCTGTATTTCTATACGTACGACGTGCAGATTCTCATGGTCTGGTTGAGAAATATTTCAACTGTTGCTATGTATGGCGTCTTCTGTTGATATTCATATATCTTTATCACGCATAGTTGCCAGTTTTAATATTGTTCTTAGTCAAACTATAAACTGTAATTTTTTCAATGCAGCTTCTATAGATATCTCATTGATTCCCGGATTTTTTTTTCAAATCGAGAATATTACTCGAACACGAATAAGGCACCTAAAATCATGAACACTCGTGCGTTTTATTTTTGTACCCGGGATTCCTTGGATGATCCTACGAACGACGTGAAAGTGTTGACTACAGAAAACGGCATCCGATAACTTTAAAATTTGGATCGAAGCTTCCAATGCATGAATGCATACAGGACTTGAACAATGCGTAAAATCCCATGTCTGGTTTGACGTCTCTGTTTTTTGCTTGACTTCATCATATTATTTTTCTTCAGTCATTGCATCATTTTCTTACTGTGTATTTTCCTTTTTTCAATGTGCCTCTTCATTCATATTGAGTTTACTTGTGTTTTTGATTGCTAACGTAACAATTCATATTTTTGAGTAGTCAATATTGACTAGACACTCGTCTTTTTGCCTGTTGAACATTCTTCCTGAAAACTCCCCTTCTCCTACTTAGTTGCCACTTTTCAACTGTTTCGTACCACATTTTATTTTTCGACACCCGGTGGTTAGTGCAATGAAATTGACTCAAACGATCTTGGGCTCGTCTGCGTACACTGGCGATGCCACTGAAACGTTGGTATGTACCTGGTGCAAATCTACTGGATGAAATACTTCAGTTTATGACCAGTTTATTCTAGTAGGATCTGGATCAATTTCACATCGCTGCTTCAAATTCAACATTAGCTTTTCTTGAAAAGGATCGAGAACAAATTCAAAGTGATATATTTATATCAATTTGTTTTACTATCAGAAAGAGGCTTTCTTTTGTTGTATCTGATATGATGTAGAAGAATTGTATACGACGTATCTGGAGAAGTTCAACGTATAGAAACGAAAACGCCACATATTTCAGTCTACAAGTGTGTTTCACATATTGGTTGTGTTCCGCTGTTGCCCACGGTACTGCTGTGTATGTAGACTATCTGGAAAGCCACGCCATTATGATATATATATATCTATATATATAAAAGAGATCCTCTGTGTGTGTGTGTGTGTGTGTGTGTGTGTGTCTGTGTGTGTGTGTGTTCGACCCTCCTTGGTCCATTTTCTATCAGCTATTATTCGGCCACCACTCAGCCTACCCGCTAACAATTTATACCATCACGTTGGAAATTTTCTTGTCTACACTTTAGATTAAATTTTAAATTTCAAAAATGGAATCAAAAAAAGTTATAGCAGTGAAAAGACAAAATGAACCCTGAAAAATGCGAAAATTGTGGTCAATGCTCTGTCATCTACTCCTCATAAACCAGAAATGGTACAGCCAAACAGATTATACCACTGTGTAGAGAATTTTCTGTTCTACAAGATAGGTTATAATTCATATCCAAAAATAGAACATAAAAGATGTAAACATGACAAAATTTCAATCTATATTCAAAATTATATTTATACTCCACGCGTCCGATTTTCTATACTTTTTTCTCTATGTATCAAAAACTAATTATCACACAACTAAATAAATAATACCATCATGCTGGGAATTTTGTTTGCTACAACACGGTATAATTTTTAATTTTCCAAAGTGTATTGAAAAAAAGTTACGGCGGTGTGAAGTCAAAATGACAAAGTCAAAAATGCAAAATTAGCACTGGAAACCGTGAATGTTTTGGTAAATATTCCCCTATCTATTCCTCATAAACCAGCAATGGTACAGCTATAAAAATTATACTATTGTGTAGATAATTTTGTGTTCTACAAGAAAAGTTATAATTTATACCCACAAATGATACAAAAAATGTGTAAAATTGGCAAAATTGTCAAATACATCCAAAATTACACTTGATCACCGGGCGCCTAAATTAATTCATTTTTCTACCTATTTCTCAGGAACTATTTGTCACACATTAAAATAAATTATATCATCGTGCTGGAAATTGTATTTTTTAAAATGCGGTATAATTCTTAATTTTCCAAAGTGTATCTGAAGGAAGTGACGGCGGTGTAAAGTCAAAAGGACATATTGCCAATTTGACAGCTATTATGCGCACTTGCGATTACACAGGAATATACTACTGTGTAGAGAATTTTGTGTTCTACAAGAAAAGGTGTAATTTATACCCACAAATGATACAAAAAACGTGTAAAATTGGCAAAATTCTCAAATACATCCAAAATTACACTTGAACACCGGGTGACTACAATTTATTCATTTTTATACCCATTTCTCAGGAACTGTTTGTCATACATTAAAATTAATTATACCATCGTGCTAGAAATTTTGTTTCCTACAGTACGGTATAATTATTAATTTTCCAAAGTGTATCTGAAGGAAGTTACGCCGGTGTAAAGTCAAAATGTCATGTTGCCAATTTGACAGCTATTATGCGCACTTGCGATTACACAGGAATATACACCGATTAAATTTCACTGAAGTCCAATCACAATTTACGCACTTGCGATTACACAGGAATATACTACTGTGTAGAGAATTTTGTTTTCTACAAGATAAGCTATAATTTACACCCACAAATGATACAAAAAACGTGTAAAATTGGCAAAATTCTCAAATACATCCAAAATTACACTTGAACACCGGGCGACTAAAATCAATTCATTTTTCTGCTATTTCTCAGTAACTATTTGTTACACATAACAATAAATTATACCATCGTTCTAGAAATCTTTTCTTCTACAATACGGTGTGATTTGTAATTTTCCAAAGGGTATCTGAAGGAAGTTACGGCGGTGTAAAGTCAAAAGGACATATTGCCAATTTGACAGCTATTATGCGCACTTGCGATTACACAGGAATATACACCGATTAAATTTCACTGAAGCCCAATCACAATTAAGAATGCATCATATTATCTCCAAGCATGGATGGTGTGGTTTTATTGCGTACAGTTTAATTAATGCTACACTCTACTGAATATAAAGGCTTTATTGTCCTCAATAACGTTCCGCACGACGGGCGGGTAAAATGCTATTGGGAACAAAGTAAACTACTGAATTTAACTGTGTAATTTAATTGGTTTAATTTCAAGTTGCATAAGCATAAGTTGCATAAGGATATGGGTTGCAATATCATGTAATGCCAACTTATGCTGTTTTAGCGGAAGCATTAACCTGGAATTATAGAGATGACAGAAGGTTGCATTGTTTTGATAGTGTTGTGGAAAAACATGTTTTCTAAATTGAAACATAAATTTCACATTTAGACTTTTATATTAGCTATAACTTTCCTGTGGGTTTGTTTTTCTTTTTCAATTTGCACTAATTTTTTTATGAATTGAATATTAATTATATTTTATGAACTGTTCCGCACGACGGGCGAATTAAATGTATCTATAAAGAGTGGGTTTAAATGATAGCGAGGTATATGATATTTTGCTAGCAGTAAATATTCTAGCGATAAAAGTAGAATAGCTCTTAAGCAAATGATTTTGGAGAATGATGTGAACCTTTAAATATATTTTGCGATCTGATGATATATGTATTAGGAATAATACGAAGCAGAATATAGATTGCATAATATAATATCGGCTGTAATATCAAGGGCTGCATTATCGATGTAATCCAAAAAATAACAACTGTATGAATATGATGCATTAGTGGAAGCATTAACCGGGAATTATGAGATAATATGATAATGGTGTAAAATTATATCGCATTATGCAACAAATGTGAATTTAGCTACCTTACAGTTTGGTCCCGATACTATATTGGCGGGTTGAGAGAAAAGTATTGGTGGGCCGCGTGTTTGGGACCCCTGGGGTAGATAATCTCAGTCTTCTGATTACAAATTATGATCGCATCAGTATATTTTGTGATCACAAACTAATAAGTTAAATCACCTCAGACTAGGCTGAGAGCGGTCAAGATTGAATGGTTGGGTTGGGTTGGGTAGGTTTGACTCAGGTTATATTGGGTTTTAATGATAGCGGAAAATATATAAATTTTAACAATAAATATTATAGCGGTAAAAGTGAAATAGTACTTAAGCAAATGATATTGGGGAATGATGTTAAGTAATAAATATAGTTTGGAAACATTCTGATGAAAAGATTTCATCATCTTTCATTGTTTGTTTCGTGTTTGTGTTTTTAATTATACCACACGACGGGCAGATTTCTATATCAGGCGGGTTGAGAAATAATATTTGTCAAAATAAGAACAAAAATATTCACATTTAGACTTTTCTATTGGTTAAGATATTTATAGGTTACATTTTTTGGTTTTCAATTTGTATTCATTATATTTTCTGGATTTGATATGAATTTTATTGTATGAATTGTTCCGCACGACGGGTGGGTTTAAAAAAGTGTTTTTAGATCATTTTTTCAAATGGTTCATTTAAAAAAAGGTAATTTTTTTAAAAATATAAATGTTCCGCGGGCAGCAACTATAGACAATAGAACGTTCAATTTACCCTGTAGAATTAATCCATACACAAAACCAATGGATTTGACTTCAAGATGCAGAACGGATCGTGTTCGAGTTCTGAATTATTCAGCACGACGGGCGGGTTTAAAAATGACTCAGGCGGACTGAGGGGAAATATTGTGTCGAAATAAAAATCATTAAACTTATAATTTTCAATTGATTAATATTTTTATGAGTGTACCCTATTTCATTTTTATTTTTCCATATTTTTTATGAATTGAATATGAATTTCATGTTATGAATTGCTCCGCACAACGGGCGGGTTTTAATGCTATATATATACATAAAGAAGAAATTATCTGTCTGTCTGTGTATGTATGCTTGAATATGAGGTGACATAATTGCGCTGGCTCATGGTTCGCTGGTTCAATTATCAGGGGCTTCAAACGCAAACGAAGCGATGGTTCATTTTTATGAAATAAAAATGTCCCGCGGGCAGCAATAAAACGTTCAATTTCACCGTATAGAATGAATTCATATACAAAACTAATGGATTTGACTTCAAGAACCAGAACGGATGGTGTTCGAGTTCTGAATTTTTCCTCACGTCGGGCGGGTTTAAATATGAGGCGGGTTGAGTGAAAATATTGTGTCAAAATAAAATTAAAAATAATGAAATTTAGACTTTTTACTTGATTAAGGTCTTCATGAGTTTGCCTTATTTATTTTTAATTTGCAATATTTTCATGAATTGTTCCGCACAACGGGCGGGTTTTAATGCGGTTTTAATGCTATATATATACATAAAGAAGAAATTATCTGTCTGTCTGTGTATGTATGCTTGAATATGAGGTGACATAATTGCGCTGGTTCATGGTTCGCTGGTTCAATGATCAGGGGCTTCAAACGCAAACGAAGCGATGGCTCATTTTTATGAAATAAAAATGTCCCGCGGGCAGCAATAAAACGTTCAATTTCACCGTGTAGAATGAATTCATATACAAAACTAATGGATTTGACTTCAAGAACCAGAACGGATGGTGTTCGAGTTCTGAATTATTCCGCACGTCGGCCGGGTTTAAATATGAGGCGGGCTGAGTGAAAATATTTTGTCAAAATGTAAATTAAAAATAATGAAATTTAGACTTTTTAATTGATTAAGGTTTTTATGAGTTTGCCTTATTTATTTTTAATTTGCAATATTTTTATGAATTCTTCCGCACAACGGGCGGGTTTTAATGCTAGTATATATATATATATATATATATATATATATATATATATATATATATATATATATATATATATATATATATATATATATATATCATAATGGCGAAAAACGGGCATCACTTTGTCTTGAGGCTCAGGAATATTTAAACCAGCATCTCTTAACTAGAATTGGATGTTTGTTCATTTCTCCGTTTTTAAATGCAACTGATATACGTCATTTTGCGTATCATGATAGAGAAAATGGAACAAATGTTTGTGCGGACGCGCTTTCAAGATATAGTGCATTAACATCAAATATATAAGTATGGGTTGTCCATTTCTTATCTAAAATAAAACACAAATACGAATGCCAAAGCCTAATATATTTTACCAAAGTAACATTCTCTAGTACATATTTGATGTTTTCTCATATTTGTTTATATATATTTTATCAACATACTTTCAATGTCATAGTATTGTTTGAATGTGATGGATTAAAGTCAAAGTTTTCAAGTCAAACTTTTGACTTTATCGGATTTTAACGCTAGCCAACTTTTGGCATGACCCTGGGCGCTGTTTCATCAGGACCACATGAATTGGCTGGGAGAGGACAACATTCTCGGGCCGGTCATTCTGTCAATACGCGCCGAAAATGCAACACTGTCCGGTAGCTACGACCCGCATTGCACAACACATTCACAGTTGTATCACGATCACGAAGAGCTTGAGCTCCAGATGAGAGTGTTGCTGCGCGTGCGAAGTGGAACCCACCATCACGTGTTCAAGTATAAAGACTCTCTCAACCCGACCGGCTCCGAGGCGTCCAAATCCGAGTTCATTCAGCAAACACCGGTCAAGCTGGCTAAGGTAAGCCTGGATGTTTGCAAAAATACACCAACTAGGCGTTCAATGTCACCACATATGTGGCCAATACCAACTACAATAACATATATTAAATACAGATGCAGTACGTACTAATATTTCATATTGTACATGTAAAATGTCCTGATTTTGTCGCTCCGAACCGACGTCCACAGGAGAAGTCATTCGTCGAGCAGTACGTGTTTAAATGATGTACGTAAACAATTCACTATCACTCAGGAATTGAGTATAGCTTGTGTGCAGAACGGGATCGAATCTCCGTTTAGCGACTCCATTTAGTCACTGGACCTATGGGTAGTTCCTTTTTGGTATATGTATACCTGGCTCGGATCCATTCAGAATTGTATTTTTCAATTCTTTCTTGATACCACCGTTGGGAACATTGCTGGTGGCAGCAGGGGCATAACCATACTTCATTCCATAGTGGAGTATGCTATTAAGTGGCACCCATTTGCAAATCCGCAATTGTCGTGCTATACGTAGGCGAATCTATCATGAACTTTCCAACAGGCGGTCAACAGTCAGTTGACGCTCAATTACCTGGAGCCAGTACTGTGCCCGGGTGGCAATCGAGTGTCACGTCTACTGCTGGCCTACGATGAGCACTCGGTGGCCAACCAGTTCAAGTTTGGAGTCATCTACCAGCGGGCCGGACAAACTCGGGAAGAGCAGTTGTTCTCCAATCGCGACCACAGCATTGCGTTCCAGCACTTTCTTAACATTCTCGGTCAGACAGTTCGTCTGAAGGAACACAAAGGGTGAGTATTTTATATATCAATTAGCTTATTCAAATGTCCTGTGCTTAATTATCGAGTGATACTCCAGTTCTGCCGTTATATTTGAGTTTTCTGAAGTAAAATCTAATTTTGCCGATTGTGTCCATTGAAATAGTTTTCCTCCGTGTATATGCACACTTTGGAATTTTGTTCATCAATGTATAGTGGACGAAATACACTGGGATTCTTGCCTTGACTGCTTTTCCTAATTTTATTTTGTATTCTTAATCATTTCCACTAATGAAAATATTATTTCTTGAAATAGCCTACAATCCTTTTTGTGACCTGTGCTCACACAGCGTTAGAAGCAAAGTCATATGTTGAATGCATTTATAAGTGTATATGAATAATCGTATACATTTTATATGTTGTATATATATATATTCATGCATATCCAAATTTTATATGTATACTTATACATAATCGACGCGATCGGTTTTGTCTTCACTGGCGTAGGGGCGCGCCGAGACTCTGCAAATTGGTGGGACTCGCCGAGATGGTAGAATTCATGCATAATTGTACGTTGAACTCATGCATGACCTTAACCGCTGATGGTGCGCAGATATCGCGGTGGGCTAGACACCCAGTTTGGACAGACTGGTGATGAGACCGTCTATACAACTTTCCATCATCGGGAGATAATGTTTCACGTGTCAACTCTGCTGCCATTCAATGAAAAGGATGCTCAACAACTTCAGCGCAAACGTCATATTGGTGTGTCATTATTATTATATTGTATTTGTGATGGATTCATTCTCTCTCTCAGTTCGTTATTTACCGTATTCTATAATGTGTCTTTTGTGTAGCTATACATTTATTTATTTACATCGTACTTGCCGAAGTATATTGATGAAGTGTGATTTAGAGTCATCTTAGTATTGAATATTAAATGTGTATATTAAACAGATAGGTAATAATTATGTAGGTAATAATTTTGTAGGTAATAATTATTTAGGTAATAATTATGTAGGTAATAATTATGTAGGTATATAATGTGTATATATCACATGAACCAATCTGTACAACTATAATTTTGCGACTGCATTTAATAAAATACATTTTGATTCTGAGCGCTTATTCTAGGATTTATAGTGTATATTTAAAACAATCATAATATGTATTCGAGTGTGATTCAGCCGGTGGACTTTTTGTTGGGTTCGAAGAGAGGAAAGGATGATCAACTATTAAACTTTATGTACATGTATGTGTATTTTTGTGCGTGGTACTGTGTGCGATTCAGTGGTGTAGCGTAGGGTGTTCGGTAGGGGGTCCCGTCTAGGGCAACATGTTCTAGGGGCGGCTCAAAGCTGTGGAATACATTGAATTATCTTTGTATTGGAGTTGCATTTCTGAATATATCACTTCATATATTCTGTATGAATATCAAGAGTTGAATAAAGGCATAATCGATAGAAAACAGTGATGAGGTGATTGATTAAGTGGCTGGAAACTTGTACTATTATATGATATTTTCAGCCATACCAACATAATTGCTAATTCCCTTACAGTCGTGTTTAAGTACACATGATTAAGTTTCTTGCGGTTATGTTAGTCGGCAATCATGCATGCTAAGCCACTGGTGCGACTATTAATCTGCAACTTTATTAAATTCGGACTAAATCAACTTTTTCATTGAAGCTTTAAAAAAGGTTGTATTCGGCTTTAATAATTGCGTTTCCAGTTTTATTAAATCGCATTATATAATGCTGTGAATTCATTGTGTGCTGGAAACAGTGGATGAAATTGTGCGATTATGATTGAAACGTCTGGATAAATGATTTCCAGGTAACGACATTGTGACAATTGTATTTCAAGAATCTGAGACACCATTCACGCCAGATATGATCACTTCAAATTTTCTGCATGTTTTTGTCGTCGTGCAGCCGGAGGATACATCTAGTCAAGATTTCAGGTATGAATATATAAATTTCCCTTTGGACATTCTCAACCCAATTGCAAAATATGATTGCCACAAGAGAATATTGCGACAAGAAAGGTCCCATTTAGAAGCATCTCTTCATCGTTCCACTCTACTCTAGATGCGTATAGTATTGGTTTTAATGGTCATGTTTATGTGACAACTTTTCACCGTTCCATACAGATATCGGATCAGTGTGACGGCCAGAAACGATGTCCCATACTTCGGACCAGAGTTACCGTCCTCGTTTGTGGTACACACGAACGATGACACCAGTGATCAGGACGCCAAGGACGGCTACGAAGATGCACGCACCCAGCTGCGTGAGCTCCTACTCACCAAGCTGATCAACGCCGAAATGTCCAGCTATCGTGCCGAGAGATTCACCAAGCTTGAGGTGAGTGAGATGTCCCTCGCAATGATGAATATCACAGCAGTATCATCCATTGAATCTACGACTGTCTTCGGATATTCCCAATGCCTATGTTCTGAGGTTTTTTAACGAATGCAAATTCAACATATTTGTATTTATCGTTGCTTCATACACCACTGTGGACCAGACCACTCCGGTCGTGTTAGAATCAATATATGAGCTTTACAAACGAACTTTATAACTATATTTTACATTTGTTGGTTGTACTATGGAATTTGTCACAGTGTGGCATATATTGGTCGCATCAGTCTTGATGCCATGACATCTCGTATTCTGGTTGTAACACAGACACAAACGCGTAGAATGTTACTGTTGGATCTCATCACCGAACTTCGAACGCTCAGTCGCAAATTCGCCGGAGTGGCTTCGTGTCGCTACTGCGGAGACTACACGAGCACTTGTTATTGCTTGAGAAACCCTCATCCGACGCCTTCATCCTCCGCAACGCCAGCACCATCTAGTGGCAGCAGTGGAGGTGGACTGCTGAGCACGGTACGCCGGGCTTTGAACACGACACGCTCGAAAAATCAGAACGGCAACAGCGAGGAACGATCCAAGTTCAAGCGTGTGCCAGGCAGTCCGTCGTCGTCTGCTGGCGGTGAGTGTGCGTCGAGAGCTCCGAGAGCCATCAGCGCAATGTATACCACGGCTCGTTCGTCCAACAACTCGATCCAAGAGGACAGTGTTTCATCGAACCACACCTCTAGCAGCCGCAAAATGAAGGCGTCGGCGTCCTCGTTTTCTTCGCTGACGACTCGTAGTCATAGCTTTTTCAGCAGCAGAAGCAGCAGCAGTAGCGGTGGAGACAGCGGTGGTGACACTGGTGACGGTGGTGCTGCAGTGCGCGTGTCACACTCCAACCGGTCGCGGTGAGTGACTTCACACTGCCGTCAAATGTTCTCCTGCTGTCCTTGCATAGCTACTGTATGTCACCCTATAGCTGTGTATCTGTATCTGTATCCGTATGCAAAATACAATTGAACCGCCCGATGAGCTCAACTAATATATTGCAATATGTAACAGGTACGCTCACAAAAGATACAGCATCTTCTAGCCTCATACTGAAGTGTTTCGTAAACGTTTTCTTGTTGAGTATTGTCGTTGTGGGATCTTTATGAGCGATACTGACATTGTCATATGTCGGTGTCGTCAGCATTCATGCGACTCATCAAAACGACGAGTGTGCCAGCGACGATTCGTCACTCAACTCGGTTGATCTCAACACAAACCCGCTGGCCGCTCATGCTCCCAACTCTTCATCGACAGTCGCCAACGCCGCCGGCTTCCACAACGTTATCAACATCGGTGGACCTGGCCGGCAGACCGTCGGTCGTTTTCGGTCGCAGGTGGACGACTCAGACACCGGCATTGATAGCATCCTGTCGTACAGTGGTGGCGGCGATGCCGTAGGTGACGGCAGCGACGCTATTGCCGCCGGCGATGACAGTGCGTTCAGACGTCGCGGCAGTGGTACCGGTGCGACTGGAAACCGCACCGAGAACACGCAATCGCCCGACAGTTCCGGCTCCGGATCTGGTTCTGGCTCCGGATCGGGCGGCAATCAGGGCGACCTAGACGACGATTACGAGGACGATGTGGATAACGCGACGCGCACCAGTGAGTGTCTCGAGCTGGTCAAACAGCTGGAGCATCTGCGCCAAGAAGTGACAGCTCTCAAAAATGAAAAACTTGAACTGCTGCGTCTCAATGTGGTGAGTGAAATTTCCCAACTTTTTGGCGAACGTATTGGCTTCGCTTTATAATGATACCTAGTACTTGGTACATTTGATCAGCGTGTTAATAGTCGATAACATCGTAGCATCATGAAGGCATGACAATTTTCAAAGACCAGAATGGTATTCCATTGGTATTGGCGACAGGCTGGCGTGTCAATCACTTTTGGCAAACATTTTCACCAGCTTGGCAATTGTTCATAAATAGTATGGTTCTTATCGGTTACCAGCATGCATGATGATGGGACGGGCCGAACTCCTGATGGTCGAAACCGTGTTTGACACACGCTGTTCGAGTTAATACCTGCACTGTTAGTTGGAGCTTCACAAAATTAAGCCGACTCATTGGCTACATGCACGCAAATGTTCTTGCTATGGTATTTTCTCTCCCTTTTGCTTTTCGTCCTTCTTTTAGAGACGTGTGATGATTTGTATGTGTGTGTGTGTGTATGTGTGTGTACGTATTGTGCTGTCAGTCGTGTCAGAGAAACATAAAAAACATGCGTTCGGCCGAGGTAAACCAGCACCAGGAGATGAACTTCTTGAGCCGCGAGCTGACTCGTTTGCGTTTGATTATGGTAGACGCTGGTGTGAGCAGTGCTAGCGGCACAAACAGCGATGTGGCCGCCGTCAGCGGAGACAATCCTTCTGTTTAGATCATCTAGCCAGACTACCGAGTCGCTCTTACCACCGACTTTCTCTGATCTACACCGTTCTCGGATCAAGTTTCTCGCATTATTTTAGCGATTTTCAAAACAGTTATTTTGTATTTTCCACCATTTATCCTTTGTTTTTTGCTTCAGTTTGTGAGCTGCACGACGTTTTGTTTTGATTCCAGTTTCTGTTTGTCTGCGTGTACAGCTTTTGGTTAAGAAGCAATGATCCAATGACACATCAAACGTGGTATCGTTGAGTTACAATGACACATTTTGTGATATGTCTCTTGTGTTCTTCCTCTCTCTGTGTCTCTGTGTGTGTGTGTGTATGTGTGTGTGTGTGTGTGTGTGTGTGTGTGTGTGTGCGTGCGTGTGTGTATAGGTGTGTGTGTGTCCAATTTGATTTTGGACTGCAATGTAACTGGGTCCTGATTCTGATTATGATAACTATCCTCCTATCCATGAAATGATATAAAAAACACACACACACACTCGCACACGCACATTCATAACAAATTAGTACACAAGTCCATATCCGTACATAGGCTACAGAAAGCGAAATATAGACATTACAGAAGCTACACGTGAAAAATACGAGGAAGCATACACGCGCATACACTCACTCATACACTCATACACTCATACAAACACACACACACACATACACAGCCAAATGTTGGCATATAAATGTGGACTTGTCATACGTCACTCCTCTCGTTTATTTGTCCAAAGAATATCTAATTTGTCGTCATGTATAGATGTTGCGTAAATGTGTATAAATATTGCTACATGTTGTAAAATGTGTTTCTTATTTGTGATGTATTCATGTTTTGTTGAATGCTAATTTTGTGTCAAGTCTGGATGGCGTTGTTTTCAATGCTTGTCAATATGATGTCAGTGTGTAGTGCTTATTCAGTTGCAAGTGTACGCTGCTTATTTAGGTTTGATTTAATTTCATAATATTGAACTGCTTTGTGGAGATGAGTTTTGAAGCACGCCGTATTTGAAGCTCAATGTGCTTTCTTTCCGTTTGAATTTTATTGGCAAACGTTATCTCTACGTGTATATATATGTATGTATGTATGTGTGTGCACGTGTGTGTATGTTGCTTGTGCATGAGTGAAGCTCCCATAGGTCAAGTCATTTGGTGTTTGCTGCGGGTGGGTCATCAAGTGTGTGTATGTACGTGTGTGTGTGTGTGTGTGTGTGTGTAAATGTGTGCTTCAAACTATCACAACACCTACTTTCCGCACGTTATAAGCACACATAGCACAATTCCTACAAATAATCTACTACAATGACATATTTTTACATTGCCGAACAGACGTAGCTGTAGATAATCATCTTGAACGCGATTTTCGTGTTGGTGGTGTTCAAACTGAAACACCACCCAACTGACCATAATCTCCCCGATGTTAATATATGGGATACTTTTTCAATCCGATCAACACTTACTCGGCTGTTTTTTTCAATTAGGATGAAATAGGCTGAAGTCGTAAAATTGTTATTTTTGTATTTAGTCTTAAATGAGATCAGAGAGTGAATCTTTTACCAAAGTTATTATCTTAATGCTTCATTCAAAGTTAAATGTTTGATTTAATTTAAAAAGATATAATTGAAAGTAAATTGTATCAACTTAGATAGATAAGGTTATTTAGACAATACCAGCGGAGTTCATTTCCGTGCTACATAGTAGCATTGGTGATCATCCGTTTTGTCACTGATAAACAAATGTCTTATTTCAAATTATTGTCTCCACTGACAATGCACATTGAGATACTATTTTGCAATTTTAAATTGGGGAGCTATTTTTTAAATTGATTATTTTTCATAAATATTAACCGCTGTGAGCGTGTTATATTTTCACAATGACGTGTAGGTCATCAATTTTACGGGTGATTCATGTCTAGAAGTAGATTGTCTTACATCTAGTTGTAGAAAATGTGCCAGTAGTTGCAGCACTGTTTTCTCATGTGTGACGAATCATTCATTCATGCATTCATTATCACAGTGTGTCTTGTCGGTGATCAAAAGCCAGAGAGTTATTTCATAGCATGCGTAGTCTCGAAATTCTAATCAAGAAATTTCTAAGGTATATCTGTGAATATAGGATAATTTTTCTACCTATTCTCCTCAAATATAGTCATCCGTTGGGTACGCGTGCATTCAGCGACACATTTTCTGTATTGACTTGCTTCAACGTGTGTGCAACGTTATTTCTGGCATGCTTGCTGAAATAATTAAGTAATATTTTTTTTAGAATACACACACACGCATAAATACATACTTAAAAGCGAATACTACTTGCTTAGTCTTGGGAGTGTTTGTGTCAGTAGCATAGCCGTTGTATGTTTGTGTGTAACTGTTTATTTGTATATGTGAAGCTTTTTTATAATTTGTGTTTTATATATTATTTGCTTGTATGAAGTGTGTGTTTTGTTTGAAAATGTGTATGATTTGCTTGTATGCCAATAAATTATTTCGTTTTTTGCATTTGTTTTTGCCACATTATAAATGCATGCGTGTGTTCGTCAATTATTTTATTTTTTCCGCATCAGTATGGCTTAGATTTTAGATTTTCCTCTTGAAATAATTCAATTTCCTCAGAACAAAAACTCAGCATTCTACTGTCAACATACTACAACAACTCACAAATTTCAACTATAAGATACGATTCGGAATAGTTTTTTCAAATGAGCATTACGGATAATTTCTGGTCATTCTCTAAGAAATTTGTCCGCTAAATGGTAATATTGAACATATAATGTCAGTATGAATTCATAACTTGATGTGCACCAACAGATTCACTACATCTGTCGAATCATTTTAATCATTTTCATCTGCGGTTTTTGTCAAATGTCTGTGTTTGCGTTATATTTGTGTTGGCTTTTCAAATATATCCTGCAATAGATGTTTACGTGTGAGCGAAACCAGGGTGTTTTTATGACTGCTTTCAAGTCACAGGTTCTTATCCAGGGTTGCTCCCAACCCTAGGGTTGTGAGCTATGGTTCCTAAGGGGTGCGAGGATTCCTGTGAAAAATTAATGAGAATATATGTTTTACCTATACTTTATATATTTACTGGAAGAGAACTTCAGGTAAACTTAAAGGAGCTATAAGATGTTGTAGTCGCGAAGCACCGCCTCTGCGCGCGAGCTGCAACAATCCGACGTACAGTTGCTTTTGCAACAGACAAGTAAGTACACGGTCATACACACGAGCATACAGAGATGCCACCTAAAAACCGATGTTTTTTCATATATAAAAAGCGTTTTTTCCCAAAAAACCTCGACCAAAAACACACGTTCTTTTTGGGTTTTCAAGAGTCATGCAAAAAAATTAAAATATGGAAATGATATATTTGGGATGTTAAATTAATTATTTTTACCAACATATTTTATTCATGCTATTAGTGGCCCTTTCAAGTTGAATTATCATTAAATATGCACAATAAAATTGTTATAATGTGTCTGAAAGTTCTAATATCATTGTTTGCACGGTACTGTGCGGCACTTCTATGTGCAGTACAGCCTTGCATTCAATTATTGAGTTAATCATTGTGTAAGAAAGCAGGGTTTGAGAACCGTTTTTTTCTGCTAGAAAACTGAAACTGTTTTAAAAAAAACACATGTGGCATAATTTGTATTATTTTTTCACACATTACCTTTTTAATCCCAGAAATGAACTACGTTGATTATAATAACTTTTGTAGTGTTATTGGTTTTCGGCTCCGGTTCAACCAATAACACTACAAGTGGTGACCCCGACGTGATCCCGACGTGATCCCGACGTGATCCCGACGTGATCCCGACGTGATCCCGAGGTGATCTGAACCCGACGTGATCTTAACCCGACGTGATCTGAACCCGACGTGATCTGAACCCGACGTGATTCTTCTCACGAGCAGGATTTGTCGATGGACGTGTTCGTCTCGACACCTCCGCGTCTCTGCTGCTGTCGCTGCTGCCTTATCACCCACTGTGTCCGCTGCCATGTCGCCCGCACCGCCCTGTCGCTCTCTCCGTCCCAGCTGCGGCCAGACAGCGTGCACAACCCACGCAACTACGCGACAACCCCCGCAACACGCGACAACCCTCGCAACTACGCGACAACCCCCGCAACACGCGACAACCCCCGCAACACGCGACAACCCTCGCAACTACGCGACAACCCCCGCAACACGCGACAACCCTCGCAACTACGCGACAACCCCCGCAACACGCGACAACCCACGCAACTACGCGACAACCCCCGCAACACGCGACAACCCCCGCAACACGCGACAACCCTCGCAACTACGCGACAACCCTCGCAACTACGCGAAAATCTACGCAACACGCGCAACTCCGCGACAATATTCACAACAAGCGCGGCTTTGCACAACGCCACAAACAATTTCGTGTACTCGATCAGGCCGAATCCTAAAGCCTGTGTCTCGCCCTGATCTGAGAGGATGCTCCTGTGGCGTGTTCAAGTTGCATCATTATTGTGATGTCAACTGTACGCGGAAATGCATGCGACATATCAAAATCACAGAAACTGCACGCAATCTTGCGGCATCGTGTGTCCGCTGCAACCAGTGATCGTGTGTTCGCTGCAACCAATTCACATATTATCTTTCCGCGAGTAAATGCGTCATCAACACACACACACACACACACGCACACACACATGTGCCGTCTATTATATAAGGACCTCTTTGTGTCGGGTCAGGGAGTGTGTGGCGGTGTGTAGCAGTGTTTGACCATCTGTGGCGAACTCGTGTCGGTGTTCATCAATACACAACCATTATGTTTGGTAGTGTTATTGGTTACACCGGAGCCGAAAACCAATAACACTACAATCTTTGAGACTCTCCCAACATGTCCTGCAGACTGTTAGAAAATGCCGATACATACTCTGAAATTTATATATGATAAGAATATACCTCGATCAACATTCTTCAGTCCTTTTTTAATGTATTTATTTTGCCATCTAAATTACTGCTCTTCTTTTTTTCACTCCCTTCCTGCAAAACATATTAACTCTTTTCAATCCGTACTCAACCAATCTTCTCGTTTTGTCTTCAAACTACCCTCATGTCTTCTACTACTACCCTGTTTCTACTTTCCTGAAATCACTCGGCTGGCTACCGTTCAAAGTAATGATTCAACACAAAATTTGCTGTTTGGCGTACAAGGCTCTTCGTTCCGCCCATCCTCCTCCATATCTCAAGACACTTTTATCTGTCACTGCACATTATCACAACACTTGCAAATCTAACTCTCTTCTAGAAATTCGCGCCCTCCGAACCTTCCTGGTCGTCAAAATCGTTTCAATTACATGCTCATCGTCTCTTTTACCAGCTTCCTTCTCATATTGCGGCTGCAAACTCTTACAGCTCATTCTCCTCTGAACTCCGTGAACGTCTCCTTGGTTGTTACCGTGAAACATAACCATGTCTGAATGTTGTTTTCCGATATTATGTTATATGCCTTCGATTGTCATTTTTTATATTATATTCGCCTGTACTTTGTTTAAAGTGGCCGTTTCAATACAATACAATAAATCGAATCTATTATTGTTCATTGTTCATTGTTCATTGTATTGGACATATTCAATTTCAGTTTAAACATATCATTATAAAGTGGCCAAAGCCAACAGTGGCTTATCGGCTCGTCCAAAGAGACCGATCTACGATCTTCCACATACATGCTCATTTACAGTAACACACTCACACACACACGCACACACATACATGAATGTACACCTACACATGTATACTTACGCACATAAACAGTACACAAAACACACACACACGCACATTTCCATATTGGCGCATCCCTGTCCCGCTGGTGCCTGTATTGCGACGATGTGAAGGTGTGGAGGCGCACCCGACTTTCAGTGGAGAGTCATTTATACATGAGAGTCTTTCTCAACTTTACCTTAAACGTTTTTATACTAGGACAGTTTTTTAGTGTAATGTCCAAATTATTCCAGAGTGAGGGACCTCTGACGAAAAAATTGAATTGTCTACAACGAGTTCTGGGAAAGGTAATGAAGAACTTCTCTGGGTGTCTGCGGTTAATTTTGAAGTGAAAGCTAAGATTTTTCGGAATGTTCCCCTTGTGAATTTTGTACATAAGGCATCCAATGTTGAGCTGCACCAATTCATCAAATAATAATAGACTGTACTTTTTCCGTAAAGGTTCAGTAGTCTCAGAGTGTTTCAGACAACCGATGGATCTTATAATTCTTTTTTGCAGAGTTGTGATACATTTTATGGAATGTTTGTACGTAGAGCCCCATGTCTCATCACAGTAATTTAGAACAGGTTGAACCAGTGTTTTGTAGACAGTTATAGATGTTTGTTCATTCAGTGATTGCCTGATTTTCCTGATAAAAAAAGCAAGTTTGGCTAATTTGGAGGTTTGCATTTTAATTTGAGGCTTCCAGCTTAGATCTCTATCTATATACACTCCCAGGAATTTTGCCTCATTCAGTTGTTTGATTTGCACTGAGTTTATTTCGAGCGGCAATTTCGTATCAGTTTTTGTTTTGCTGAAAACTACTGAAACCGTTTTTTCAACGTTTAGAGTAAGCTTATTAACATTAAGCCAGGTTACCAAGGTATTCAAATTTTCGGTGATGGTTCGTCTGAGTACACACATGTCTGAGCCTGAGAAAAATAATGTGGTGTCATCTGCAAACAGAACTCTTTTGCAATTCATTGGCACTTGAAAAAGGTCATTTATGTATATGATGAAGAGTTTAGGTCCCAAAATCGATCATTGAGGAACACCACAAGCAATGTCCATGACTTCAGAGTAAGTTTTTGAATTATTGAAACACACAGTTTGTTTACGAGATTCGAGGTAGCTAGTCAGCCATTTGTGACCTTGTCCCCTAATTCCGTACTGTTCGAGCTTTTTGAGAAGAATTTTGTGGTTTACCGTATCGAAGGCTTTTTTTAGATCAACAAACACCCCTACAGTTATGAGCTTTTTGTCGATGGCATCAGTAATATAATTTAGTGCGTCCAGAAGAGCATGATTTACACTCTTTCCTGACTGGAATCCATACTGACATTGGTCGATGATAGAAAATTTTTTCAAGAAGTCGCTCAATCGTTTGTCAAAGACTTTTTCTAAGATCTTTGAAAACTGTGATAGTAGTGATAGTAATAGTAGATAGTAGTGATATTATGTAGGTATGTATATGACTGTGGATGTTTGTGTGCGTAATTACACTTTTACTCAGTGTTGGCTGTTGTTGTTTATTGAATCAGATTTATTGTTGTTACTGTTTATTGAATCATATTGTTGTTGTTGTTTATTGAATCATATTTATTGGTGTTGTTGTTTATTGAATCATATTTATTTGTGTTGTTACTTATTGAATCATATTTATACTTATTGTTGGATGTTTCTTATTGAATCATATTTATTGTTCTTGATTGTTATTTATAACTTATTTATTAATATTTATTCTTACTTATTGATGGCTGTTATTTACTGAATAACATATTTATTGTGGATTGTTATTATTTATTGAGGAACGTGGGCGGAGTGACATTATGGATTGTTATCGGATGATGGTTTATTATTTATTGTTATTTATTTTTATTTTTTTTCCAACTCTCTTTCTAGACTTTTTTCTTTTCGAATTTTCTTTCTCTCTGAATCTTTTGGGCGCTTCCGGTACATGGGGCCACCTTAGGGTGGTATAGTGCTTGCACTCTTCCCATGCTACTGGATTTGCCTGTAATTAATATTAATAATAAGTATGTGTGAGTGTATGCATTAATATATTTTAATTGAAGAAATGTAAACTCACGTGCATGGATGCATGATGGTACATGGATGGTTGAGTATGCTTGTGCGTGTATGAGGATGTGTGTGTGTGTGTGTGTGTATGTGTGTGTGTGTGTGTGTGTGTGTGTGTGTGTGTGTGTGTGTGTGTGTGTGTGTGTGTGTGTGTGACTGGGGTTGTGTGTGAGTGTGCATGTATATGTAAATGTGTACACCTGTACACAATGGAGTGAAATGTTTATATTTGTTGTGTGTTGTATAAATATATTGTATTATCTAATGCAGCCGCGTAGTCTTGCCAACCATTGTCTGATTGTACTATATTCTACATCAATCATGTCCGTCTATGAGCTTGCTCGATGGATATTTCTGCCATTTTATAACTTGTATATTCGTATAAAATGATTGTTGTGAAAAATGTGACAATAAACTGAACTAAAAAAAATCCACCCCCAAATTTTCCCATAACCAAAAGGTTCACTAAAATGTAAATACAAATATATTTATGTATAATTTGTTGATATAAAAATTATCGCAAATACATTGCATAATGGAGCATGTGCAGAGCCGTAGCAATCGCCCCCCATACCCCCCGGCCGGGGGGAGCCCCTGAGTGCTGAGGGGCCCCGTTGCTTCACGTATGCCATTAAAATTTATCATATTATGTATAGACTTTACCTTTTTGCTCAGATGTTTTCACCTCAGCTTGTATTATGTGATTATGTATAATAAATATATTCATTATTTGATGACTTATTTATAATGGGGGCCCCAAGTGTTGCCTTCGGAGGGGCCCCAAGTGTTGCCTTCGGGAGGGGCCCCAAGTGCTGCCTCCGGGGGGGGGGGGGGCCTCATGAGTCCTCGCAACGGCTCTGAGCATGTGCATGACTGATCGTCCCCAAAATTCAGTCCCCCAAAATTTATTCAGCCCCTCCAAAAACCTCACTCTGGATCCGACGATGTACAGAACACAACCTTCGCGGTATTCTGCTGTACGGTATTCTGTCAATTGTAGGTTGTAGATGTAGATGTAGTACGAGATCGTATACGTAGATCCTGGTGGTATGGGGGGTATATGTGCCTCTCGACAAATTGGCGGTGGGTATGAATATGCAAATAAACCCCCCAATAATTCTGTTGAATTAATTTCATTGGGTATATTATCATCAGGGGACCTTTTGGTGCGCTAAAAATCTATAAACGTCGCATTAAAAATCCTAAATATTTCGCCAAATTTTTGTTGCAGAAATTTCTCTGAAACCCATGAAAAGGGTAGTGAAGGTCATTTAATTATGCAAAACCTACATTTTGTGTAAAAATATGAACATTTTACATTGAATTATTATTATTACAAAACGTTGTGAGCATTCAGGGCTGCGCTAGGATTACATGTTTCATAAGCTCAAGCTGACACCTCACTGGTGACAAAGGTGGCATTTTGGTGCGTAAAAAAATAAAAACACGCATGTTACCTATCACCACAAACGGACACAATGTTCACACGCCTTCCAGATACATTATTAGCGAGTTTG
>OU696572.1:9463875-9648875 GCA_916048095.2 Sacculina carcini
AGGCGGACTGAGGGGATATATTTTGTCGAAATAAAAATAATTAAACTTAGAATTTTCAATTGATTATTATTTTTATGAGTTTACCCTAATTCATTTTTAATTTTCCATGTTTTTTTTATGAATTGAATATGAATTTCATGTTATGAATTGCTCCGCACAACGGGCGGGTTTTAATGCTAGTATATACATAAAGAAGAAATTATCTGTCTGTCTGTGTATGTATGCTCAAATATGAGGTGACATAATTGCGCTGGTTCATGGTTCGCTGGTTCAATGATCAGGGGCTTCAAACGCAAACGAAGCGATGGCTCATTTTTATGAAATAAAAATGTCCCGCGGGCAGCAATAAAACGTTCAATTTCACCGTGTAGAATAAATTCATATACAACACTAATGGATTTGACTTCTTGAACCAGAACGGATGGTGTTCGAGTTCTGAATTATTCCGCACGTCGGCCGGGTTTAAATATGAGGGGAGCTGAGTGAAAATATTTTGTCAAAATAAAATTAAATATAATGAAATTTAGACTTTTTAATTTATTAAGGTTTTTATGAGTTTGCCTTATTTATTTTTAATTTGCAATATTTTTATGAATTGTTCCGCACAACGGGCGGGTTTTAATGCTAGTCTATATATATATAAAAGAGATCCTCTGTCTGTCTGTCTGTGTGTTTGTCTGTCCCACCCTCCTTGGTCCATTTTCAGCAAGCTGCTACTCGGTAACCACTTAATGTACCCGCCAACAATTTATACCATTACGCTGAAAATTTTCTTGTTTACACGATAAGATAAATTTCAAATTTTAAAAATTAAAAATAAAAAAAGTTTTCGCGGTGAAAAGACAAAATGAACCCTGAAAAATGCGAACATTTTGGTCAATATTCCTGCATCTACTCCTCATAAACCAGAAATGGTACAGCCAAACAGATTATACCACTGTGTAGAGAATATTCTGTTCTACGCGATAGGCTATGATTAATATCCAAAAAGTAAATATAAAATATGTAAAAATGACAAAATTTCAGTCTACATTCAAAATTATATTTAAGCTCGACGCGTCCGATTCTCTGTACTTTTTTCTCTATTTCTCAGCAACTAACTATGACACATCTAAATAAATATTACCATCATGCTGGGAAGTTTGTTTTCTACAGCACGGTATAATTTTTAATTTTCCAAAGTGTATCAAAAAAATGTTACGGCGGTGTGAAGTCAAAATGACAAAGTCAAAAAGGCAAAATTAGCACTGAAAAACACGAATATTTTGGTCAATATTCCGCTATATATTTCTCATAAACCAGCAATGGTACAGCTATAAAAAGTTAACTATTGTGTAGATAATTTTGTGTTCTACAAGAAAAGTTATAATGTATACCCACAAGTCATACAAAAAACGTGTAAAATTGGCAAAATTCACATTTGTTGCATAATGCGATATAATTATACACCATTATCATATTATCTCATAATTCCCGGTTAATGCTTTCACTAATGCATCATATTCATACACTTGTTATTTTTTGGATTACACCAATATTAAAGCCCTTGATATTACAGCCGATAATATATTATGCAATCTATATTCTGTTACGTATTATTCCTAATACATATATCATCAGATCGCAAAATATATTTAAAGGTTCACATCATTCTCCAAAATCATTTGCTTAAGAGCTATTCTACTTTTATCGCTAGAATATTTACTGCTAGCAAAATATCATATACCTCGCTATCATTTAAACCCACTCTTTATAGATACATTTAAGCCCGCCCGTCGTGCGGAACAGTTCATAAAATATAATTAATATTCAACTCATAAAAAATTAGTGAAAACTGAAAAAGAAAAACAAACCCATAGGAAAGTTTTAGGCAATATAAAAGTCTAAATGTGAGATTTATGTTTCAATTTAGAAAACATGTTTTCCACAACCCGCCTCATATTTAAAGCTGCCCGTCGTGCGGAATAATTCAGAACTCAAACACGAAACAAACACAAAGAAAATTGATGAAAAACGACCAATAGAAAAAGTCAAATTTGTAAATTCTTGTTTTAATTATTGACGATGTTTTTTTCCTCAACACTGCTCAAATTCTCACCCGTCCTTCGTGTGTAGTAATTCAGAAGTGTAACACTAACAAAACAATGAAACTTTCTGTCATCTCTATAATTCCAGATTAATGCTTCCGCTAAAACAGCATATTCATATAGTTGGCATTGCATGATATTACAACCCATATCCTTATGCAACTTACGCTTATGCAGCTTGAAATTAAACCAATTAAAGTATACAGTAAAATTCAGTAGTTAACTTTGTTCCCAGTAGTATTTTACCCGCCCGTCGGGCGGAACAATTCATGTGAAAATATTGAGGACAATAAAGCCTTTCTATTCAGTATAGTGTAGCATTAATTAAACTGTACGCAAAAAAACCACACCATCCATGCTTGGAGATAATATGATGCATTCTTAATTGTGATTGGGCTTCAGTGAAATTTAATCGGTGTATATTCCTGTGTAATCGCAAGTGCGCATAGTAGCTGTCAAATTGGCAATATGTCTTTTTGACTTTACACCGCCGTAACTTTTTTCAGATACACTTTGGAAAATAAAACATTATACCGTATTGTAGAAAACAAGATTTCTAGCACGATGGTATACTTTATTTTTATGTATGCCAAATTGTTACTGAGAAATAGTAGAAAAATGAATTAATTTTAGTCGCCCGGTGTTCAAGTGAAATTTTGGATCTATTTGAGAATTTTGCCAATTTTACACGTCTTTTGTATCATTTGTGGGTATATATTATAACTTTTATTGTAGAACACAAAATTATCTACACAATAGTATAATTTTTATAGCTGTACCATTGCTGGTTTATGAGAAATACATAGCGGAATATTGACAAAAATATTCACGTTTTTGTGTGCTAATTTTGCCTTTTTGACTTTGTCATGTACACTTCACACCGCCGTAACTTTTTTTTAATACACTTTGGAAAAATAAAAATTATACCCTGTTGTAGCAAACAAAATTTCCAGCCTGATGGTATTATTTATTTAGATGTGTGATAATTAATTTTTGAGAAATAGAGAAAAAAGTATAGAAAATCGGACGCGTGGAGTTTAAATATAATTTTGAATGTATATTGAATTTTTTTCCATTTTACATGTATTATATTCAATTTTTGGGTATAAATTATAATTCGTTGAGTAGAACAAAAAACATTCTACACAGTGGTATAATTTGTATAGTTGTACCATTGCAGGTTTAGGAGGAGTAGTTTTCAGAAAATTGACCAAAATTTTCGCATTTTTCAGGGTTCATTTTGTCTTTTCACCGCTATAAATTTTTTTGGTTTCATTTTTGAAATTTAAAATTTAATCTTAAGTGTAGACAAGAAAATTTCCAACGTGATGGTATATATTGTTAGCGGGTACGCCAAGTGGTGGCCGAGTATTAGCTGATAGAAAATGGACCAAGGATGGTGAACACACAGACACACACACACACACACACACACACACACACACAGAGGATCTCTTTTATATATATAGATATAGCATTAAAACCCGCCCGTTGTGCGGAGCAATTCATAACATGAAATTCATATTCAATTCATAAAAAATATGTAAAAATAAAAATGAAATAGGGTACACTCATAAAAATATTCATCTATTGAATATTATAAGTTTAATTATTTTTATTTCGACAAAATATTTCCCCTCAGTCCGCCTGAGTCATTTTTAAACCCGCCCGTCGTGCTGAATAATTAAGAACTCGAACACGATCCGTTCTGGATCTTGAAGTCAAATCCATTGGTTTTGTGTACGGATTAATTCTACAGGGTAAATTGAACGTTCTATTGTCTATAGTTGCTGACCGCGGAGCATGTTTATTTTTAAAAAAATACCTTTTTTAAAATGAACCATTTGAAAAAAAATGAACTAAAAACACTTTTTTAAACCCGCCCGTCATGCGGAACAATTCATACAATAATATTCATATCAAATCCATAAAATATATTTAATACAAATTGAAAACCAAAAAATGTAACCTATAAATATCTTAACCAATAGAAAAGTCTAAATGTGAATATTTTTGTTCTTATTTTGACAAATATTATCCCTCAACCCGCCTGATATATAAATCTGCCCGTCGTGTGGTATAATTCAGAACACAAACACGAAACAAACAATGAAAGATGATGAAATCTTTTCATCAGAATGTTTCCAAACTATATTTATTACTTAACATCATTCCCCAATATCATTTGCTTAAGTAATATTTTACTTTTACCGCTATAATATTTATTGCTAAAATTTATATATTTTCCGCTATCATTAAAACCCAATATAACCTGAGTCAAACCTACTCAACCCAACCCAACCATCCAATCTTGACTGCACTCAGCCTAGTCTGAGGTGATTTAACTTATTAGTTTGTGATCACAAAATATACTGATGCGATCAAAATTTGTAATCAGAAGACTGAGATTATCTACCCCAGGGGTCCCAAACACACGGCCCACAAATGCTTATCTCTCAACCCGCCAATATAGTATCGGAACCAAACTGTAAGGCAGCTAAATTCACATTTGTTGCATAATGCGATATAATTATACACCATTATCATATTATCTCATAATTCCCGGTTAATGCTTCCACTAATGCATCATATTCATACACTTGTTATTTTTTGGATTACACCAATATTAAAGCCCTTGATATTACAGCCGATAATATATTATGCAATCTATATTCTGTTACGTATTATTCCTAATACATATATCATCAGATCGCAAAATATATTTAAAGGTTCACATCATTCTCCAAAATCATTTGCTTAAGAGCTATTCTACTTTTATCGCTAGAATATTTACTGCTAGCAAAATATCATATACCTCGCTATCATTTAAACCCACTCTTTATAGATACATTTAAGCCCGCCCGTCGTGCGGAACAGTTCATTAAATATAATTAATATTCAATTCATAAAAAATTAGTGAAAATTGAAAAAGAAAAACAAACCCATATGAATGTTTAGCCAATATAAAAGTCTAAATGTGAAATTTATGTTTCAATTTAGAAAACATGTTTTTCCACAACCCGCCTCATATTTAAAGCTGCCCGTCGTGCGGAATAATTCAGAACTCAAACACGAAACAAACAAAAAGAAAATTGATGAAAAACGACCAACAGAAAAAGTGAAATTTGTAAATTCTTGTTTTAATTATTGACGATGTTTTTCCCTCAACACTGCTCAAATTCACACCCGTCCTTCGTGTGTAGTAATTCAGAAGTGTAACACTATCAAAACAGTGAAACTTTCTGCCATCTCTATAATTCCAGATTTATGCGTCCGCTAAAACAGCATATTCATATAGTTGGCATTGCATGATATTACAACCCATATCCTTATGCAACTTAAGCTTATGCAACTTGAAATTAAACCAATTAAATTATACAGTAAAATTCAGTAGTTAACTTTGTTCCCAGTAGGATTTTACCCGCCCGTCGGGCGGAACAATTCATGTGTAAATATTGAGGACAATAAAGCCATTCTATTCAGTATAGTGTAGCATTAATTAAACTGTACGCAAAAAAACCACACCATCCATGCTTGGAGATAATATGATGCATTCTTAATTGTGATTGGGCTTCAGTGAAATTTAATCGGTGTATATTCCTGTGTAATCGCAAGTGCGCATAATAGCTGTCAAATGGCAATATGTCCTTTTGACTTTACACCGCCGTAACTTCCTTCAGATACCCTTTGGAAAATTACAAATTATACCGTATTGTAGAAAACAAGATTTCTAGCACGATGGTATAATTTATTTTTATGTGCAACAAATAGAGACTGAGAAATAGTAGAAAAATGAATAAATTTTAGTCGCCCGGTGTTCAAGTGTAATTTTGGATGTATTTGAGAATTTTGCCAATTTTACACGTTTTTTGTATCATTTGTGGGTATAAATTATAGCTTATCTTGTAGAACACAAAATTATCTACACAGTAGTATATTCCTGTGTAATCGCAAGTTCGCATAATAGCTGTCAAATTGGCAACATGACATTTTGACTTTACATCGCCGTAACTTCCTTTAGATACACTTTGGAAAATTAAAAATTATACCGTATTGTAGAAAACAAGATTTCTAGCACGATGGTATACTTTATTTTTATGTATAACAAATTGTTACTGAGAAATAGTAGAAAAATGAATTAATTTTAGACGCCCGGTGTTCAAGTGTAATTTTGGATGTATTTGAGAATTTTGCCAATTTTACATGTTTTTATATCATTTGTGGGTACAAATTATAAATGTTCTTATAGAACACAAAATTATCTACATAATAGTATAATTTTTATAGCTCTACCATTGCTGGTTCATGAGAAATAGATAGCGAAATATTGACCAAAATATTCACGTTATTTTTGCTAATTTTGCCTTTTTGCCCTTTTGTCATTTACACTTCACACCGCCGTAACTTTTTTTTAATACACTTTGGAAAATTAAAAATTATACCGTGATGTAGATAACGAAATTCCCAGCATGATGGTATTATTTATTTAGATGTGTGATGATTAGTTTTTGAGAAATAGAGAAAAAAGTATAGAAAATCGAACGCGTGGAGTTTAAATATAATTTTGAATGTATATTGAATTTTTTTCCATTTTACATGTTTTATTTTCAATTTTTGGGTATAAATTATAGTTTGTTGAGTAGAACAAAAAAAATTCTACACAGTGGTATAATTTGTATAGTTGTACCATTGCTGGTTTAGGAGGAGTAGTCTTCAGAAAATTGACCAAAATTTTCGCGTTTTTCAGGGTTCATTTTGTCTTTTCACCGCTATAAATTTTTTTGGTTTCATTTTTGAAATTTAAAATTTAATCTTAAGTGTAGACAAGAAAATTTCCAACGTGATGGTATATATTGTTAGCGGGTACGCCAAGTGGTGGCCGAGTATTAGCTGATAGAAAATGGACCAAGGATGGTGAACACACAGACACACACACACACACACACACACACACACACACACACAGAGGATCTCTTTTATATATATAGATAGATTTGATGATGGATTCATGCAAGCTGGCATCAATTTCGTCTTATTATTGATCCATCACTGGCATTATAATGAGCATACAATTCTCAAGTGATTCTCAAGTGATTCCACTGAATTGTGTGGTCACAACACAAGAAAGTCGATGAATCATACTTCAAGCACATGAATCTAACATGCACGTGCACAGAATAACTACTATGTTGCACAAATCTGCTGACAGCTAAATTAGTCAATAAATAAGCCAATGTATTTGTTACTGTGCTAATACAATCACAAGCGCAAATAGAGCAAATAATGTCGAAAATACAACGGTGTAAACAAATGACTAATGAGACCAGAAAAACAGAAGAAACTCACGTGCACAGGAAGCAAAAAATGGAAAGCAAACCAGGCTGAATCAGTAGCAGAGATTCGGATATGTAGGATAGAGAATATTGAATGAGATTGCAAAATAAACAGTATAATAACCATGAAATCCAGCCATATCTATATCTATATACAGGATATGTATATAAAAGAGAATACGCACAACGAATAGAGAGATAATACGAATAGAGAAACGCACAACGCAAGAGAATACGCCTCCGCACAACGGGCGGGTTTTAATGCTAGTTTATTTATAGAACGGATCGCGTTCGAGTTCTGAATTATTCCGCGCGTCGGGCGGGTTTAAATATGAGGCGGGCTGAGTGAAAATATTTTGTCAAAATAAAACTAAAAATAATGAAATTTAGACTTTTTAATTGATTAAGGTTTTCATGAGTTTGCCTTATTTATTTTTAATTTGCAATATTTTTATGAATTGTTCCGCACAACGGGCGGGTTTTAATGCTAGTGTAATATAAAATACAATACCTTGCAATATACACATAATAGGTACACACTAATACAATCGACCATAAACACAATACAAAAATAGTATGTTCGCGCGCTGTATTTCGTGAAAAGGTGCACTTTTTATAGTGCATTTCTGGAAGCTGTTATTGTAATAGTAGCAATATAACATATATTTCCGAAATCAACGTGAATACTGCACGTATTGTGTGCCAAAGAATACTCGAATTCATACTAAATTAATTATTAGACCCGCAATATTTTACACCAGGTCTCCGCCCACGCTGATATATTATTTTTAAAAAGTGTAATTTTTAAATGCATTACCGGTAAAAGGTACTGTAATAATCGCAATATAATACATATTAATAGAATATACACATAAAACTGCTCCTATCGCAGCTTAACACTAACATTAATTAAAAAATCCACCCACCTTACTGTACATGTTCTGTAAAGTAGAAGTTATTGCCGTGAATATAGATTTCTAGCACCTTGTGTCTGAATCGAAGAATTTGCACTAGCCCTTGGCTTAATTACATAGTAATGGTAGTGCGCCAATATTTACGTTGGTAGGAAAAATATAACGAACATGTAGCTGTGCAAACAATCGATTCACAAGTCAGTGAAACATATCGCACACTCGACAGTCTAGTGAGACCATCACACTTCATCGTCATTTGAACGCACTAAGGTAGTTCTTGATAAGTGAACAACAAACAATTGCGTTACACGTATAAATTTCACATTTATTCATTTTGTCTCGATCAATTTAATTCATTTAATTTTAATTGACTTCCACCGACGTTTGGTCGCCGTTAGCATATATGAAATTAGTGACAAGTATCGCATTTATCACTCATTGTTGTGTGTAATTTATGTATACTGTATATATAAAATTATTTGACATTGGAACTATCCGAAACCCTATTGATGCACTTTGTGCATTTACCGTTGGTACAAATGTTTTCATTTAAATGCTGCTGAAATATATAACTAACCATTGTACTCCCAACTTGCTTTTTATCAATATTGTTTTGATTAATGAGTGAAAAAGTGTAGAATAGTTTTTATCTTGTATAGGGCAAATGGTTTCTACATTGTTTCAAATTTCCAATCTTTAATACTCATTAAATTGCCCTGCAATGTAGTATGAAAATTGGTGTCGATTAGCTGTATTTAAATAGCTAATTATTTCATAATTGAAAAATTATAACTGTCTACTTTATAAATGCAATAATTTGCGAGATGATCGCTCTGAAAATAGGGTGTTGAAATCTACCACAGATGGTGTGATTTCGATCAATTATCAGGGGTGCTGTAGGAATACTCCGTATTAGGCCTGTGTGAGCATTTATAAATGCATCAAGACCGTCAGTCACGGTAATAAACGAAATTAATGTAAGAAACGATAAGAAGGATAAAATAATTAGTGTACAATACCACACATATAAAAATGTAAATTGTCAATACATTAATTTCATTCAATGACCTTTTGTTATCAAATGCCATTAGGCCCACTTTGCCATTTAGCCCATGCCACTTTTCAGGCCTGAAATACTAGATTTTTAAGTAGTACGGTCCAATAAGCCCACCCAAAACTGTAAAAATTATCCTGTTAGTATTTTTCAAATGCTCATATTCCATAAACACATTATGTTTAAAAATCCGTCCTTTCCTATCATTTACATGTTAATATATGTTTTTAATTAAACCATTGCACAAATTTGTGCTATATTAAGATTAATATAAGTCATACTTAATGTTTTTATTACTTTTAGGTAAATGAATATTTGGAAAACTGAATATTTCACTCCGGGAAGCGCCATTGAGCCAATCATGGAAAATATGGAGTATAGTTCTGGATTGTAATATAATGTATTTAAGAAGATGAATATATGATTACCTGGCAGAGAAAAAGACACTAACAGAAAACAGCGCGTAACACTGGGCAACGACCCATACCCTCATACATTGATCAACACCCTCAGCTCACTGCCCTCACGTTTATTTCACTCGAGCGTGCGTACATATGCACATACAACTACATGTCAGATTCAGTACCGCCGTGACACCGCGCGACCTTGAACCACCCGAGGTCACACTCGAATGTTCACACATGTTTGCGCTCACTGCGCCGGCACCACACGCCCCCGTGATATAAAAATCATACAAAGATAAATAACAAATACAAGACACTACACATAATCGCTTAGCCACTCTGATCTCCTCCTTTCTCGTGTTTATCTCCTTAGTATGAGCTCTGGCTGCATGCTGCTCTCAACGCCTCTGCTATGCTCTTCATGTGCTGATTACTTTGATTCTTCTTGGGGAACCTCCTTGTCGCTATCAGATTCATTCTAAAATATACGTCTACGAACGTCTACGATATGACGCGACACACCGCTCACTTCGACGTTAATAGGTGAAACCAAACCTGTGACCCTTCCACGGGCCCACAGTGTCGTACATCGCGCTCCTTGCGGCTTGACCCAGATTTCATTTACTATAAGAAAGTCTTCATCGTCTTCTTCAGGAATGTTTGGTTTGATATGCGGGTGCCTCCAACAGTGATGGCACCAAGAGAGGCTTGGTAGGGGGCTACAGCCCACCAAAATATGCCAAGCCCCTTCCCCCCCAATCATAATCATGGACATTAACATTTCTTAACACTGTTAACGAAGTCCTGTAATTTTGGTTAGAGGACCCAATCAGTGTACCCCAGTCCCTTATTATAATATTATGTAGTCAGCGTTCGAGTGTAGCTCCTCATGCTTCGCCAAGTCCCCTCAACTTTTTCCTTAGCCCCCACAACTTTCCTTTCCAATCGGAAGTGATGCTGAGCATGCATCTCACTTACCGTCATTCGATAAATACAGTCATCCATCTCTCGGTGTGTGCTGATCCAAGACATTGTAACACGTGTGAGTCGATCAGCTTTATTACTCTCAGATCTTATGAGTAAAGGTCTAATTGTGAGCCCAAGTTCGTCCACCATGTCACTTAGAAGGCCCAATCAATGCTGGAAAATACTTCTCACCCGACGTTATCCGCTCAGCGTCGACCTTAACCACCCGAGGACAGTCAACGCGTCAGTTACAACTTCAATATCGCTCAGACCCCATTTTGCGGCCAGGTTAAAGCCTTTCTCAACAGCGTCTAACTGGACAAAGCTAATATGATTAGCAGCCGGTGCTTTTCGTAGCCAAGCCGCAACTTCGACCGCCGTTCCGTTTATTTCGAACAGCACACCCACCCCAACCTGTACTGACTCTTTAATTTATTCATTTCAAAACAAGAATACGACTTCTAAAATAAGCTATCATTATTAAAGGAAAATGAATAAACGCAAGTGGCCGCGAAACCTCGTGAAATGATGAAATTTTTGCGATAAAATCAGTAATTTATTTTTAAAAACCCGCGATACAGCGAAGTCGCGATAGTTGAAGCCTCGAAGTAGGAGGGATTACTGTATAGGTAAAATATATAAAAGTTTTAGAATATGTCTATTATATGTATATAATACGATCAGAATATATTTATGATCTGAACATTCAAGAATACACCTGGATTAAATGAATATTCAAATGTTATACTCAGGAGAGCGAAATATACCACACCGACGTACTCAGCACCACATCTATTGGTTTGGACAATTACTGGCCTCGTGTGACCATTCGCAAGCCAACGTTTAGCCTAGCCAACGTTTGTCCGCTGCAAGCAGACAGTTGGCTAGGCCGATCGTTGGCTTGGCCAACAATTGGCCTCGTGTGACCACGGCTTTAGTGTGGCCGTGACACCGCGCGACATTGAACCGCTCAAGGTCACACTCGAATGTTCACACCAGTTGCGCTCACTGCGCCAACACATGTAATATGAGTTTAATGGCCGGGATCTACGGTATATGCATTTTCACATTACACTTTTGTAGAATTAAACATGTGTTTGATTATGGTTTTATAGCCAGCTTTCATTTGCGTATTTGACTTTTTAGGTTGGTATTTCTCGTCTTCATCCGACCAAATGAGTGACGATCTGTGTGTATGTGTGTGTGCGTATATGTGTGTGTGTGTGTGTGTCACTGCATCACAGCAACCAGGTATCACCCACGATGTGGCTGCCTGTATTCGCTCTGATGATCTGCGTTCATAACGGCCACGCTGGCGCACTTCTATACAAGAAACTGCACGAGCCAATGTTGATTCCGGGGTCACAACTAGTGCGCACTGCGCGCACTCTACACGAGTGTCTGATCATGTGCGGTGGGTTTCCAGGTAACGAATGTAGTCGAGTTGTCTACTCACAAGTACAACAGTCGTGCTTGATGTACTCGCCGCAGCAGACGGAATCCTTTTTACCAGCTGTGAAGCTCCCAACCGGTGTTGAGATTTTTCAACGCACCATTCAGTGCTCTCGCAATCAACTGCTCAGTGAAGATGAGATATCGTGCTACCAATTGTTCTTGGTCACGAAGACCAGAGATGATGCTCGCTCTTTCTGTCAGTCGTTGAGTGACACCACGGACCTGGCGACAGTCAGGAGTGCCTCGGATATGTACGCAATAATCAACTGGATGAATCTGCTGATGAACGGTGATTCTCCTGTGTGGATTAAGCTTAATAACAAAAGAAGTGTTACCCAGTATGAATGGGAGCACGGATACACCCCCAGATTCACAGCATGGGCTCCCAACGAGCCGTATATTCCACAATCACACAGATGTGTTATAATTGGAGGAACTCAAGGACGGACGACGTATCAGGGGAAATGGAACAATGCTAACTGCGGTGAAAACTATTGGTTCATATGTGAAACTATGTGAATACTACAGAGAATTGTGACTCGACACCTTAGGTCCTCATATGATGTTTGCTTTTCTCAAATTATCCCACCTCGTTGCCTCACGTGATGTAGTTAAATAGTGTTAAAACCTTCTAGCTGCACCGAAATTTGTCTTGTGGAGATATCAGTACACAGAAGTCATCATCAAAATGACGGACAAGAAACACTCCGGAATTTGTTGCAATAAAATCACATACATGCACAATTAATGCATTGTAATCACATGCAAATTATAGTTTGCTTTTGTTATTGCTTTGTTTATGTGTGTGTTTTCCTAAACTTTTTTCTGTTCATATCGTTTTTCACTTTCTGAGCACTTTAATTGTGTGGTACTGCCCTGTGGTGGCATCTGGAAGCGTGTGCTATTTCCTCATTTCACTGGTGAGTCAATGACGGTAGCGTCAGCCGGTGCGTACCACCCAAGAAGTCTGTGTGTAGAATACGCAAATATTTCGGAACATCAGCTGATCAAGTGCGCTTAGCACGTATGGTGATATGTGTACAGCTGTGGTGCGTATGAAATTGTTCATAGCTTATGTCATTGCTTATCGTTGGCTGGTTAAAACATTTTTCCCGTTCATGTTCACGTGCAGGAAATATTGTGTAGCCCACATGCAAGCACGCAAACACGAAAGAAACTGAAAAGCAATAATAATGTTTCAAAACTTAACAACAGATATCTACGAATAAGACAGAAGTAAGAGCTGAAATGAATATTGTAATGTGGTACACAATTTCATAGAGAATAAGAGAGCGGACAACTACGAAGAGATCGTGGAAAAGCTACTAATGAGCCTGCCAGATCTAGGGTGTAAAATTATTATCAATGTTCACTATTTACACAACTACTTGAACATTTTCGTGGAGATCTTTCGGTTTGCGAGTGAGGAAAAAGGAGGACGGTTCCATCAGGACATTAAAACAATGAAAGATCGGTATCAAGGCCGATGGGGTCACATATGATAACAGATTATTGCTGGAGCTTAATGAGAGACAACCCAGAAACCGTATACATCAGTTAATCAGTCATCAGTATATACATCAGTTAATCAGCCAAGAAAAGAACATTCAAATAACAAATTTTTCGTTGCACTTGTTCATCATATGTATACATTTATGTAAGCATTTTTAAATACGTATGAATTTACTCACATTTCGCTTGGTGTTGTCATTTCTGACTTCACGGTATATTTTGCTTTACAACCGAATTTCGTCACTGTATTTTATGTATTGTGCATGAGGTTTGTTTTCCATTCACTATGGATATGGAAAATATAATACCAGCAGCATCTGATCATGACACCTTTGATATGACAACGATGATGACTAATTTTCATAAAAATCGACACTCATATAGCTCCAAATCCTGATGTGATAGAAAAAATATGAGTTCATTTTCGTAATCAGCAGCCCAAATTTAGACATAATTTGTTCTAAAACCTTTTGTCAGAAACATTGTGTTGACCAGTGTTTTTCACTGTGGGATCCCAAATTCACCTGGCGACAGTAAAATACACGTCACCGTGTGCCAGGTCTGCAAAGGAATCGTGAAAATTGATACTCACGGTTGCGGATACGTGAGAGAGTGGTTCTGTTGGAACCGGTTCCGAATCCAGTTCCATTCACATTAACCAAGTGATAATTCCTGTAACCTTGTAGCCCCCTCGTTGTTAAGGGGAAATTCAGTTTCAGTTTCAGGAGACAATCAGTTTTGCTTAGGAGAGGGCTTCTCGCATGTTTTTAGGGAGTGGTGTGTGCGGGGTGTATCACCCTGCAGATGCTCTGTAATTGGGAACGTAGTTAGCAATGTTTATACGTGTTGCGCCGATTGCGTGCAACTCAATTTGTATTCTTCCAACAAAGTGTCCCATATGTTTTTGTCATATGTAGACAAATTCATTGTATACACTGTACATATGCGCATGTTATTCATTTATTTATTGTATATTGTAATCTTTGTAGTTATGTATATCAAAGTTATGGCATATGGGAGAGTCACACACCATATTCACACAATGTTTTCATATTCATATTCACCACAGGACCAAGATGAGTGTTTAAATAACATATAATCTTTCAAGACATGTACACTCAAACATACATACAAATAGAACGCAAGGTGAGAGAGAGACAATACTAATACATTGCAGAGAGCGACTGTACCGACCGACAGACCGAGTAGTGATCCGCTTGCGAGAACAGAGACAGGGAAATGAATGCACGAGTAAAACACACACATACAAACACTCACATATACAATTGCAAAGTCTGTTATTCTACGAATCTGTGATTCGCCACAAGATGGGCTACCGTCGGGCTAACATTCTTCTATAAGCTATGAGCCAGACTAGGCACGCCCACTCCGCTGTTACGCAATGACACTGCAGTCAGAGCTGTACATGTAGATGTCCTTGTACATGCGGTATACACGTTTAGTACAGTGTATATACAATACTAAAATGTATATTTTGTTTTTTCTATACAACTCTGAAAGCTATTTTAATACAAAACAAATATGTAGAAGAGCTTTATTTATTAAAAGGAAAATAAAGAAGTGCACAGGAAATAGTACAAGACAAATCTGTAGAGAGACTTATTTATTAATAGGAAATAAAATGGTAAACAGCAAAGAGCTTACTTTAGCTGTTATAAGGGCACCATTTCAGCTGGCCTTTGGGAAATGCAACTACGAGCAGTCCCTCGATCTCCCGGGGAATTACGGTATTTTTATGCCAATAAAAGTTGTATGCTTTATGCCAATAAAAGTACCGGGCACTACCCTATTTGCGCGTCGCTCCAAAGTGCGCGTAGCAAAATGGAGGCGGAGCTAACAGGCGCGCTACGTCAATGCCATTTAGATACATGTATCTAGGTGGCGTTGGCTACGTCCACTGCGATACTAGCGCTCTCTGACGGCAGAAAGTGTAACTAACCTAACCAAAGCTAACAAACCTAACCTAACCTAACCTAACCTGACCAGCCTAGCCTAACCAGCCTAACCTACAGTGACGTGCAAATTAGTTCGGACACTGGTGAATTTTGCAAAATATTTCGCATCAATCAAACTTTTTCGCTATTCTGCTTACGGTTTCGTAGTTTTCCAGATATATTATTGTTGTAGTGGTGTTTGGCAGCTGATGTATGTCGCGAAGACATTCTAATGATGTTTGGCAGCTGCTATATGTCGTGGAGACAAACTCTGTTACTGCGAACGTCCTGAGTCATATTTGATATTGACGGATTATTCACCTCCTTTTCGTGATGGATATCACTCCTAAGAAGCGTGCATGCATTGTAGCACTTAGAGAACACAGTGGTCTCACTATTAGACAGATTTCTGACAAGATGAAGGTGGCTAAGTCAACTGTTGGTGATATTCCGAAGAGACAAAAGGATACTGGTGAATCCTCAACACGACGGCAAGGAAGATGTGGAAGAAAACACAAGACAACGCCTCACGATGACAAAATTATCATCAGAAATAGTGAGAAGGATCCTAAGAAAACCATTGCAGAACTTCAGAGGCTTGTCTACTGCAGACGTAAATATATCTTCTTCGACTGTCCGACGAAGGCTTCTTGAGGCTGACAGACCTGCCAGAAAACCTCAAATGAAACAGTTATTAACATCCTTTATGAAGAAAATACGACTTCACTGGGCACATGAGCATGTTGGATGGACAACATACGCATGGGAAAAAAGTGATTTTTTCAGACGAATTACATTTTGAATTTCATGGTTACAGGTTGTGACCTGGTCGTAAGACGAAGCAAAGGTGAGCCGCTTGGGCCGGGACACATTCAACAAGCGCCCAAACATCCACCTAAGAAGATGTTTGACGTAGAGGGCATGATGAACAGTGATAAATACAAAGCTATTTTGCAGACTCATTTGCTTGCTACTATGAGAAAGGACTTTCCTGATGGATACGACATTTTCCAGCAAGATCTGGCACCATGCCAATCTTCACGTAAAATGCGCACATTCTTCGAAGAAAGTGGACTGACGCTTCTATACCATTTGCAATTTGATTTGAGAAAAGTGAAAATAGATTTGAGAAAAATCAAATCAGATTTGAGAAAAGTGAAAATATATTTGAGAAAAGTGAAATATGATTTGAGAAAAGTGAAAATAGAATTGATCCATGATATTTCACAAATTATGAGTATTCATTTAGAATGTTTAGAAGTGTTACATAAAACTAAGTTATATATTAATTATTTAAGCTATAAGGTCACTATTGTGCTCTCCAGTGTATTTAAATGTGTATAACAAATTATTTAATTATATTCAATTCAATTACAATACATATATTGTACTATGTATGTATTGTACTTACTATGTACTATACAATTATGTGCAATGATATGTACTATGTACTACAAAATAAAAAAAGGTTAAATGCCTAAGTGACAGCTGCTACACGGGAAGAAGCCGAAGCTTACGAAAACACAGGTGTTTGCAGCTCCGTGCAGCTCGCTGCCACCACAGAACCGACCCTCTCCACGCTATGGCGCCACAAGGACGTAAGACGTATTAGAGAGGGCCACCTCCCCAGAATGCATGGCACAACCCATGACTGATATCTGGTACCATCATTTTCTGCTGGGTGGACAGGGGCTGTGGGATTGTAGAATTCGCCCAATGAAAATCTGCTCCGCCGGGTTTTATTATTTTAATACATATATGTACCGTACATGTGCTTACTTTATGAGGATTTCTATCAGCCAATATATCAGTGTCAGCGATTTTGCATAGAGCCACTGTTCTCGGAGAGCACTCGCAATCAAAGCGTGCACACACGTGTACACATACGCACACACACACACACACACACACACACACACACACACACACACACACACACATCTACAGAAGCAACAATTTCAGAGACGGTACAATCCAGCTTATGGCAAGTGTTGAGGCATCACGTGCGAATAGCGCTTGTCGTTGCTGGTCATCTGTACTATGTTTAATATTGTACAGTATATTTTTGTGTATGGTGTCTATTTGTGTGTGCGAGGTAGTGTGAGTGTATGTATGTTGTATGCACGTGTTATGAGCGAGCGCAGCATTTCCAAGGAGTGAACTGTCGCTGGTGTGGGGATGCGGGGGGTTGGGCAGTGCGCGCCAGTTGTTTGCGCACAACGTTCGTGCGTGTTAGTTAGTGAAGGTGTTTTTGTGGGCCATGCTGCGTTGTGATTGTGTTGAGTGGTGATATCTTGCTTTTTCGCTTGAATTTAAGTACACGCGTTGTTTTAATTCAAATTACATTAAAACGTCACGCCAGCTGATGAACGGAAATTAATCAAGGGAACAATTAGACACAAGCAGTTCAAAATTAATGAATCAAGACATCTCGACGAGGTCTTCGCGGATTGCTGCAGCGTAGTAACGCTCTACCCGATTGGCGTGGCTCTGCATGTGCGTTGTATGATACATCGCACAGGATACAACTTGTATCCACGTGGCTGATCGTCTCGAGAACGACCGTCTCCAGCAGCTGCATCCGCTGCTCGGTAATGCGTCAGGCGTTGTCTCGAATCATGACCAGCACATCGGGCATTCTCTCCCTTAGACTTATTTTCACGTGGTGAATTTCTGTTCAATAAAGAAATTAGTGATGTTACAAGATCCTCAGTTTATTATTTTTTAAACAAATATATGAAATAAATTTGCATTTTCGGGTTATAAGCATAATTTTAATGTGTGAAATAACATGATCAATTCTATTTTCACTTTTCTCAAATCTAATTTCACTTTTCTCAAATCTAATTTCACTTTTCTTAAATCTATTTTCAATTTTCTCAATTCTGTTTTCACTTTTCTCAAATCAAATTGCAAATGGTATAGAACAGTGCGTTGACTAGCTTTGATAAGTATAACTTTCATGAAGTATTACTGCAATAATAAATATTACTTATATATTAGATTAGATATATTGTTTTTTCGGCGAGACAAAAACCGAAATATATCGAAATAATTAAAAGATATATAAAATTGCACACTAGAAGAGACTTAATCTTCTTTGAAGATTTGTTTATCGGAACGTAATTTTTTACTTAGTATATTGGAAAACATCGGAATCCCTGTACAAAAAATTCCACCTAAACCAGCATATTTCTGGTTCGAAGTGAAGCAAGGAATGTCTAAGGTTATATTAGCACTCCAATTAAAGCATTAAACATATACTTCTTTTTTCCAGAATGTCTAAAACACGCTAAAGAGCCTTAGAAATCATGTTTTGAAAAAGGCTCGAACGATCATCTCAAAATGACCAGAACAATCTAGGCTACTTTACGCCTTGAAATTCACTAAATTATAAACAACGCGCAGCGAGATTGAAGCGTTGCACTCATTCTTTGCAATGACGGCCCAAAAATTTCTTGTCACACTGTTCCCTCTCGGCGCGCCTGGGCTAATCCGATGGGCGGAGCCTATTTAGCGCACGCTCACTTAGGAGCGATGCGCAAAACGGTGGGTCCCCTTTTATCCGCTACTTTATGACAGATTTCAATATCAGACCTGAGGCAGCGGGCCCCTCAACACTCGGCCCCCGGGTCGTGGGCTCGGGGGCGGTTGCAAGACAGTCGTTTATTGTTTTCGTCTCGCGGATCTTCTCGCCTTTCCAATATACCTGTTGCGCTATTTTCATACTTTGCATACGAAATATTTCCAATACTTATTAAAGACGTATACAAGAATTATTTATCGTTTTATTCATCTAAATAATTGAATAATGATGAGACCACCATCTAAATAGTGAATGATGAGACCACCGCATCGGCCGCTATTACGGTCTTGGCGGATGGTGGTGTAATTGTGAAAGCTGGGTGTTCTGTTGTGCTCTTGTAATTTTGTTCCCTTTATGAGTGTTATGTGAACGGAGTGCCGTGAGAAGAAGTGTGTTAGCTCATGTTTTTCTGTGTTGATGCCGTCGATGTTCAGCTGGAGGATGTTGATGTTGTGTGTGCGGTGCATGGTGGTGTTTGAGCGTGTGCGAGTGTTGTTGAAGTGTTGAGTAGTTGATGGAGCTGGTGGTGGTAGTGAATGTGTTGATGGGTGTGGTGATGATGGGAGAAATGATAGTAATGATAGTGAGGATGGAGTTGATGGTGTTGGTGATGATTGTGAGGAGGAGGATGAGGTTGTTGGTGATTGTGAGGATGAACGAGTTGTGTGTGAAGATGGGAATGATGGCGATGTCGGTGATGCTGATGACCGCGCTGGTCATATCATGGTGATGAAACAGAGGTGACTGATGTTGTGGGTGAATGTGCCAGTGACGGTGTCCGTGTAGGTGTTGATGAGGTGGGAGCGCATAATGAGCAGATGAATGAGCGGGTGTATTGTGTGATGTTGTGAAGTGATGTACATGTGGTGTGGCACCAGTTCATGCAGGAGTTGCACTGAACTGAGCACTTCGTGTGTCGACGTGTTGTGAGTGGCTGTGCACATATGTGACAGGTGTATGTGTGTCTTGGGCCTGGGATGGGTTATATGTCTCCTGCGAGTAGGAGCATATGAGAAATCATCGCGTGCGGGTCATATCTCGACGCCCCCGCAGGAGACGGTGACATGAGTGGAAATGAAAGTGTGAGGCGAGCGGTGTTGGTGCAGTGTCTGGTGTTTGTGAATGTGTAGCGTGGCGTCACGATTTGAGCCAGTTGCACGGAGCTGAAAAAAAGACCCGTAGAACCCGGGTGACCGAAGCCGATCCCAGGAGTTCGACAGCCCCGTCGTTCTGAAGAGACTGGAAGGATATTGCTGCGGTTTGACTTCCATATTGGAGGGTGGTCCCACGACGTAGACGTCGCAGCTACAGGACCTCTTCACTATTAGTTGTTCGGATTGCCTGTATGATCGACAATATATTCATCTTTGAAACCGGTATTTTGTAGTTATCGCGACACAGCAAGAGCAACTGAATCAGACTATCACTGTCAGCAGCATTGTTGAAAAGACTCCATTTTACATCATGTCTTATATTAAATGAAATAAGAATTTGATTGGTTTTGTGTTATATGTGTGACTATGCCGTGGACATGAACAGTGGTGTTGCGGTGGGCATAAACTTGGTGTTGCGGTGTACAGTGATAAGTGTATATTAATTTTGTGTTGCGGTGTATATTTATTATAGATAAGGGTGGTCTGCTTTTGTGCTGCGGTATATTGTGTTTGGTGCCGTCTTGGATTGCTTCGTTGGCTCACTGAAAGTCAATGCGGATTTAGCTGTGATTATTCGTCTTTTCAATATTGTGATTAATCAAATGCCATTATACGTTAAAATGTTCGATCGACTCTGTTCGCGTCTTTTCCGGGAGTGGTGCGTTACCGTCGGCAGAGAGGCCATGCCCAAGGAATGACAAGGCGGACGCGGCGTAGGTGCACTTCCGGGGGTTGATGACCACACCGTACTTTTGCAGCCGTTCTAGAACTGCCTTCAAGTCACGCTCATGCTCAGCGATGGATGGGCTGACGATGGGGATATAATCAGTGTATGCGTAGACCAAAGGCAGCCCGCGGAGTACCTCGTAGTTGAAGCGCTGCATCGTCTGTGCCGCTTTCTGCAAGCCAAAACGCATGCGTGTCGCATCGTACAAGCCGAATGGTGTTGTCACGGTCGTCTTCGGTATGTCCACTGTCTCCATCGGGCTCTGGTTGTATGCACGGACCAGATCGAGGGTGGTGAAATCCGTTTGTCCGGCGAGGTCACTTATGAAGTCCTGCAGGTACAGAATCGAGTACCTGTAAACTATAAGTTTATTGTTACACACAAACAATACAATAATATCAAAATAAGAACAAATCAAGGTGACAAATGTCCGCCGAGCATGAGCTGCTTAGCGAATATGAAATCTAGTACAATAGCGCACGTGACGGCTGTACAATGTGACAATTGAAAAAGACAATACTATGCAAAGTGGGATAATATATCATTCATCCAAAAGTAGAAGCACAATTGTCAGAAGCATACACATACACACACAATAAGCAGAAATCGCACAAACAAAACTGCGAATTCAATCTCCTAAGGGAACTAAATACATTGTAAATCCAAAAAATATATTTGTATATATTCTTTTTCATTAGTGCTTTATTTGTAGCTGTGAGAGATTTCAGACAATAAGGAAAACTTTTGAACAGATTCGGACCAAAATAAAGAAGATTATATATGAACAATATTGTTCTAAGCACAGGACAGGCAATGTCCATGTGGTTACTCTGTGGTGCGCCCTGTGCAACAGCGTCACGCACCACTTCGGGGAACCTGCCAGAGGCAGACGCTCAGTGTCCTCTGCCCTGGCGACATTGTTCATGACATTGGAGGAGGGACTCGTCCTCTGCATCTGCAAGCGTGGTGCAATTGTGTGCATGTGTGTGTCAGTGTCGTATGTCATATATACAATACACAGTCGGTACAGAACACTCGTCTTGTGTACTTGTGTAGCTCCGTGGCGAGCTGATCGCCACAACTCCTTGTATGTGAGACGTTGGCTCTTATTTGGAACATACTGCACAGTAGATTATGGTAGATTGAACACAGAAATACCATGGCAATACGTGACATTTGATTTGGCTCTTGTCATACGATCTGTCAGCATCAGCTGACGCTGCAAACACTGGCAGGTTGCGCTGCAACTTTCCTGAAATGCACACGTCGGGCAGTGCAAGCCACACATATTATTATTATTATTATTAACGTTTATTTGTATAGCGCACATTAAAACACAGGCGCGAAAAGAGAAATCTTGGTGCAAAAATATAAATAAATAAGTAAGACACGCCGCTTAGGGAAAACAAACATGCGGACAATACACACACCCACAAGCACACACACTCACACAAGCACACACACACACACGCACACAAACATACTCATGCACACACACCGCCAAATTGAAACATGGCAGTAAGAAAGAGCATAAAAAACAACAAGAAAACTTCTAGTAAATATATCACGCGAGACGGGTACGGTATGACAGCTCAGAGCGAAGCGTAAGGAGTAAGAGAGTGAGAGTCAAGATCAAAAGATTTATCAAAGAGATGATTGCGCAGAGAAGAGGAAAACGATGATAAGGATGTGGAGGAGATAACATGGGAGGGAAGAGAGTTGTACAAACGTGGAGCATAGAAAGGGAAGGATTTACTAGACCAGGTAGATTCATTGAGGGCTCGTGGACAGGATAAAGGAAGAGGATGACGGGAAAGAAAGTTATTAGAGAGTGTAAGAAGCTGCGAGAGGTATGTAGGTTGCCGAGGGTCATGCAAAAGCTTATAAACAAGACAGCAAATTTTAAAGTGGATGCGAGGGATGATCGGAAGCCATCGAAGATTGTAGAGATAGGGTGAGGTATGACGAAAGTGGGAAGGAGAAAACACGAAACGACAAGATTTATTAATGACATGTTGCAGGATTTTCAGAGAGGAGCGAGGTACATGGAAATATAAAGAATTGCAGTAGTTGATTCTTGAAAAGATGAAACAATGAATCAGTTTAATAGCTGAGGGACGGTCGAGAAAAGGGCGGATAGGATATAGCGAACGTAGAATGAGATGACAAGTGCGAGCAACAGCAGAAATATTTGCAGAAAAAGAAAGTGACGAATCCAGAATGACTCCGAGATCACGAACACTTTGAGATAGGGATGATGATCACAAACACACACTCATACTCACCAGCTTAGATGATTCCACACACACACACACACACATGCAAGTAATACGAAACATTATACCACAATGACATACTCTACCAACGTCACCTAGATAGTAGTCTAGGTGGCATTGACTCTACCTTCTACTTGTTCGAAAATAACAAACGTAATGTAACACGCTATATTAATGTACAAACAACTGAACACCTCAAAGAACAACATTTATCAACCTGTGACTACGATGATTTTTCTCATAGAAAGGCTTCCTTGATGATTAATGTAGGAACACACTCATATATTAACACTTTTGGCGATGTGCCCGATTGTGAAAATGTTTCATGTGTAATTTACTTGCAATGTATTATATATAAATATTTACTTTGAATGTATATTTCTCATTTCAATCTAAGGTAATCTGATTTAATCTTATTATGTGAACGGCAGCCATCCATCGTGGCAGTTAAGCGCAACATATATAACAAGAGTTCGGCGTGCATGCTGTTTTTTGCTTGTACCGCTCATAACTTTGTGAATAATATATCCTTTCGAAGCGTTTGTAAGGTGTGGAATCGGCGACTTCGAAATTGGTGATCCCGACGTGATTTTTTCCGCTATATCTGTTCATTCATTTGTTTGTATTGATTTTTAATGTCTCCAGGTGAACAAATCGCTGAAAGTCGCCCGGCCGGCGGGTTGAGATTGCCGCCGTTCAATCCCGACGAGCCTGAATGATGGCTCGCTCAGGTTAAGTGCGCCTTCAGCGTAGCTGGTATTACATCAAACACAATGAAATTTAATCTCATATTTGCCGGTTTACCAGCCGATATCGCCAGCCAAGTGAAGGACGCCATCATGTCCGAGCCTGATTATGATGGGGCTGTGGAATCGCTACCTGAGCGCCTGGCGACTTCGAAAGCAGAGCGACTTGAGCTGTTGTTAAAAAAATGAGCTCCTTGGCGATCAGCGGCCGTCCCAGTTATTGCGTAAAATTCGCAGTGATCTGAACGATTCAGTGCATGACGCAGCCGACACGAGACTGTTGCGAACTTTGTTTCTTCAGCGGCTTTCCGACAACGTCCGCGCCGCGCTGTCTATTCGCATCTGGTCGCAGCCACCACATGCAGCACGCCAACCCTCACTTTGGAGCGTGAAGTGGCCCGACTGAGTAGCACAGTCGAGCAACTGATGTTCGAGGTGAGACAACTCCATCAACAGGCGCAAGTGACAACGGAAGCGGCAAGGCTCCAACGTCTCGAGGTGCGGTGGCCACGCGACAGGTCTCGCGGACGACAGTATCAGCACCAGCACGAGTGGAGCGGCATATCTCCGTAGCGGGGCCACCAGCAGCAGCAGCACCAGCACGACACGAACGACGTGTGCTGGTATCACAGGTGATTCGGTAAGAACTCCACGCGTTGCACATGACCTTGCACCTGGAATAATTTTAACGAATGAGCCTGGGGCGTCTAGCCAGCGGCTCAGACACGCTCTCATCGGCTCACGGTTTCATCGGTTTTGCATGACTGGAAATCGCACGGAAAACAGCGTGGCCTGGTGCCGCTGATGGCTGTGGAACAGCGCGATTTGACGCGTGTGCGGCCTGTTCTCGATTTTCTAGAACTAAACAGTTACCTGTCTCCGCACACAGCAGGTGCCGAGGTCTGCGCAGATCAGCTGCGAACATGGAGGCGCCACGGTGAAAATATTGCAGTGGTAGACTTGAAGAGTACCTACCTTCAAGTACATATGGACCCAGCTCTATGGTCTTACCAAACATTTGAAATTGACGGCCGATGGCCGATGTTCACGGCCTCACGAGGTTGGGGTTCGGCTTGAGCATTGCTCCATTTGTAATGAAGCTCATTGTGCATGCTGTGCTCGAGCAGGACTCAAAAATCAAGGAAGCGGTGCTGCCGTACGTTGACGACTTGTTGGTGGATGAAGATATTGTGAGTGCGGAATTGGTCATCGCACATTTTCGTCGGTACGGCCTGGAATGTAAGTCACCTCAACGAGTGTCCACCGGCGCCAGACTTCTCGGGCTCCATGCTCGGAGCAACCATTATGTGGTTCGTTGGAGGCGCGATGCACCCATTGCACCTCCACCTCAGAAAATCACTCGACACTCTGTTTTTCATGGTGTTATCGACTTGTGTCGCACGTGCCTGTCTATGGATGGCTGCGCCCAGCTGCAGTTTGGCTTAAAAGGAGGGCGAACTCTCTTTCGACAGGCTGGGATGACACCATACATGATGATGCTTTGTCCGCACAACTGAGGTGGGCTCATGAACGTGTGACCGTCCATGACCCCGCTCATGGAATCTGGACGGCCAGAGGGAACGGAGTAATCGTGTGGACAGATGCGAGTTCACTGGCCACGGGAGTCTTGCTCGAATCGACGGATGGCGCTATTATAGAGGATGCCTGCTGGTTGCGGCATGATGAAGCACTTCACATAAACATGGCCGAGCTCGATGCGGTGGTCCGTGGTTTGAATTTAGACATTGCTTGGGATTTCACTGCAATTGACATTTGAACTGACTCTGCCACTGTGCACAGCTGGATTAGTGACGCGTTGAGCGGAAAGAGTCGTTTGAGGACCAAAGCTCACGGAGAGATGCTGATACGCCGCCGCATAGATTTTGTATCCCAGCTCAGAGACGAACTGCCGTTGAATTTGTCCCTCACGTTGGTTCGGTCTGGGGACAACAGGGCAGATGATCTAACTAGAGTACCACAGGAATGGCTGCGCAGAGTGCATCTCAATGCAGTTGGAGCTGTCGGTGTCCGAACCGTTCCAGCAGATGAGGTGATTGAGCATGTTCACGCAGAGGCTGGACATACGGGAGTGCGGCGCACTATGTATTTTGTCAAGAGCTCCAGTGCATTTGTGACAAGACGCTAAGTTCAGAGGGTGGTTTCTGGCTGCCAAATTTGTCGGTCAATAGACCACGCCGCAGTCAAATGGAGAAAGGGTGACCTGAGTGTGCTGGCAGTGTGGCGACGCGTGGCCGTGGATGTGAAGCATCAGAGGGCAAATGTTGGTGACATTGATCGACTGTGAACCTTCAAGATTTTCACTGTGGCGGCGGGTACCCAATGAAACGGCCTACCACTTGAGACGTGAACTTTAATCAATTTTCCACGAGCGCGGAGCACCTAGGGAGATAGTATGTGATAACGGTACTGTCTTCCGTAGCCGGGAATTTGCCGCATTTGCCGCTAAGTGGAAAGTGACGCTCAGATTCCGCTGTGCTTATGTGCCGTCCGGATATGGCATCGTTGAGCGATGCCACCGAATTGTTAAAACAATAGCGGTGAGAAAACGGTGTGACGTGCAGGAGGCCGTGTATCTGTACATTGTTTCTCCAAAGGATGATGTGACTGCTAGCACGGCTCCGGCCAGCATGCTGTACAGATATTCAGTGCGAGTGAAAAATATTGATCGCACTCCAGCCTCAAGAGTGCAGGATTTGCACTTCCGTTTTCGCCTTGGGGACGCTGTGGGGTGAACCCCGTGGGAGCTCGGTGTACCACCCAATATGTCGCTGGTAGAATATCGGCAATAATTTCCGAGCAGGCGGTGGACGTAGACGGAGTCACAAGGCATGTGCGTGACCTCCGGCTGCAGGAGTGTGCTAGTGGCGACAACACCTCAGTCAGGGCGATCGCGGAAGAACTACCGCAAACCAAACCTGGACCGGAGGATGAACTACTTGTTCATCTGCCTGCTGCGACGCCACAAGAAGGTTCTGGCCATGTTCATCGTCCAATACTTCAAGAGCCTGGAGTGGTCGAAGAGGATAGTGATGGCAGATGAGACCACGAGTGTCGACTGCTGCCAACTAGAGCTCGAATGTTGCCTGGAGCGCCTGGTTGAGTGATTATGAGCGGTGATTTGATTCTTGAAAATCAGGGAAGAGTGTTGTGTGCAGTTTTAAGATTGGTCTATTGATTCATGTTATGTGCTGCTAATCATCTGCGTTCAACGATGCTGAGTTATGTTTATACTTGCGCGTGTGTATGTGCGAGGGTGTGTGTGTGTGGCCTTGATGTTGCGAATAAATGATTCTGCGAAATGTATGCCAGTCGTTCGTTGTCTTGCAACTTGATCCAGTATCATCAGCTGTTGGCTCATGAAAGCGCATGTATGCATGTATGTCTGTATGTGTGACACTTGCGTTGCAGCGTTGCACGAGCGAATGCAGGGTTGTTGTGTTTCGGTGATGTGTGTGTTCGTGTGTCATCTTGCTGTGGAGAATTTGGTATTGTTGGCAAGTGTGCTTGCACGTACAGAATACAGACCGTGTTTGATTTTACATTTTTTTGTCTCGTTACAATTTGCAGTCCAGTACAACCAGTAACATGGTGAAGTCGTCGGCAACTAAACCGGCTTGTCAAAACCGGCTGAACTTCCCGACTCTGACTTTTTAGACCGGAAAGTAGCACGTAGTCGGTCCAGCGCTCTCGCCACAACGTGAACGCTTCTCTTCGGTCAATAGATAGATCCAGTTTTGCTGGCATAGAAATTTTTCCGCTCCATGAAAATGAAGAATCACTCATTGAATGAGTATCAATGGATCCTGTCGGCTGCGCCATGTTCAAGTCTGAGACTGTATTAACACGATAGCCATAACGCAAAAACAAAAATGTAACACCAATGAAAGTAGCGACTAGCAAGAGCAGCACACACGAAACACGCGGCTTCAAAACTTCACTGCCGTTCACTTGAACGGCTCAGTAGGATAAGCAGACAACCCCCTCTCGATGCCCGACTGCTAGCGCTAAGGAGACGACCCACTCTCGATGCCCGACTGCTAGCGACATCTATTGAGGTAAATTTCATTACGCTGCGCACTCCCACACGCTACCCTAGTCATTTTCATGACTTCGATGAGCCTTTGGGGACGACGACGAGAGCGAGTTGATTTCCATGGCTCCTCGCTCCTCTGTGCTGCGTCTCCTTCAGATGATGCACTTGTTGGCTGGACGTCTGACCTCAGAGCGTGACCGAATCTCAGGCGAATGTGTCGTCGGTTGCGAGCTACCACTCGTCCGCTGAGCATCTTGACAAGGTATCGACGATGCGGCAATTTCTCGACAATCACTCCATAACTGGTCCACTCCTTAGTCGCGTGACATTGTACCGCGACGTTGTTTCCCGGGATTAGCTCGGTTAAGTCTCTGGTGCCCTTGCTGCATCTCTCCTCGGATTTGCACCCGTACGTGTCCATCACGCGCTCCGCTTCTTCGCTGGATTTCTGCCACTCTGAGCTGAACTTTCGTCTGTGTGCAGGCACCATGTCTCTCACAGGAAGACCGTAGAGAATCTCCGCCGGTGATCTGCCGTCTTGTCCAGGCGTGTTCCTCTGCTGAAGTATGCCTTTGGCCCAGCTGTCAGCGTCAAGGCCTCCTCTCCCCCCATCCCAGCACTTTTTAATCAGCGCTTTGGCCGATTTGACGGCGGCCTCAGCTCTTCCATTCGATTGCGGGTAATGGGGTGATGAGCGCACGTGTTGGAAACGCCATGGCTCCGCAAATCGAGCGAATTCTCCTGATGTGAACTGCGGTCCTCCGTTAAATAAAGGTTAAATGCCTAAATGGCAGCTGCTACACGGGAAGAAGCCGAAGCTTATGAGCACACATGCGTGCCCCGTGCAGCTCGCTGCCACCGCAGAACCGACCCTCTCCACGCTATGGCGCCACAAGGACGTAAGACGTATTAGAGATGGCCACCTCCCCAGAATGCATGGCACAACTCATGACTGATATCTGCTACCATCATTTTCTGCTGGGTGGACAGGGACTGTGGGGTTGTAGAATTCGCCCAATGAAAATCTGCTCTGCCGTCGAAGTAGATTATCACAGGCACGCCCACCATGCAGAAGATGTTATGGAAAGTATACAGTAGACGTCTTGTGACCGCCGATGATCCCAGGTCGTTGAGGAATTGCCACCCTGAGGGATGGTCGACCAGCACGATGAACTTGTGTCCTCCGTGTTCAGCAATGGCGACGGAGACGTATTCGAACGGTCGAATAGCCTTTACATGACGCGTCATGGTTTCTGGAGCCTGTGATGGTAGATATTGCTTGCATTTGCCGCAACATTTGGTGATATTGTCGATTTCGACATCAATACCAGCCCAATATACGGTCTGTCGAGCTCGATGCTTAGTTTTTTCTTTGCCCGTATTTCTCGCGTGCAGGTCACGCAATATTTGTGACCTCATTTGCTTCGGGATGACAAGCCGGCGACCAAGTAACACCAGATTGTCTTCCACCGAAAGTCGTTCGTGTACAGGCCAGTAACGTTGAAGCTTGTTGTTCATATCGCCTTTGCGATAGAGAAATCCGTCCATGATGGTTTGCTGGAGCATCTGTAGCTCACGGTCAGCAGCAGATTCCGCCTTCAGCTGCTGTATATTGAGGTCGGGGATCTCTGGATTCGTAGTGACGCATACAACGATGTTCGTCCCGTCATCGGCTTCTTCTTTCTCAACTGCAGACGAAACGGGATGCCGCCAAAGCGCGTCAGCGGCAGTGTGCTGCTTCCCCGGGACCCATCGAGCGGAGAACGGTCCAATCTCTTCCAGCTTAAGCCGCAAACGCTGTAGTCGCGGATTAGCCAGGTCATCGATCGATTTTTAGTTGAGGATTGGTACTAATGGCCGATGATCTGTCAAAGCCTCGAAGTGTTCAAGACTGGAAAGAAGCGGGCGACATTTTTTGAATGCCCACACTATGGCCAGCAACTCCAATACGATAGCGGCATAGCGGCTTTCTGCGTCGTTCAGGAAGCGCGCTCCACATTGCACGACACCCATTTCGCCATTTGGCTGTTTTTGTTGAAGTATGAAGCCAAGCCCGTTCAGACGACTAGCATCTATATGCAGATATGTCGGAGCTTTAGCGTCGAAAAATTTCAGCACAGCTTGTCATGACAAAGCTTTTCGTGCTTCATGAAATGCTGCAGTATGCCGATCTTCCCACAAAAAGTGTTTTTCGTGCTCAACAATCTACGAAGAGGAACCAACCATTTTGACAGATCCGGCGAGAATGAACCGATTTGGTTGCACAGACCAAAAAATGAGCGCAGATTCGTCAAGTTTGTCGGCACCGGAAATTTCGAGATAGTTTCGTTCAGAGCAGTATCGACAGAATACCCGCTTGCACTGATTTCGAATCCTGCGAATTTACACCATGGCAGCATATACTGAACTTTGCTGCGATTCAAAGTTATTTTCCGCTCACGGCATCTGACCAAGAAATTGGTGGCACGTTTTGAAGCTCCTTTTTTGAGCTGCTATAAATGATGACGTCATCTACTAGTCGTTGGACTCCAGTCAGTCCCTCAAGAGCCTCGTTCATCCGACGATTGTAGTGGTCAGATATCGACGAGATGCCGTACGGCGCACGGCGGAACATGTATCGACCAAACGGAGTGATGAAGGTGGTCAACGCTAGGTTTTCCGGACTAAGCGGGCACTGATGATAGCCTTTAGCTGCGTGAAACACTGCAAAACATTTAGCTTCAGCCGTTATCATAGATGCTACGCACTGCGCTGGTGTGCTGGACTGAAACAATTCTCTCTGAATGCATCGGCTGAGTTTGGTGAGATCGACACACAGACGAATTTTCCCACCTTTCTTCGGCGTCACCACGACTGGGGAACACCATTCCGTCGGTTCTGTTACACGTGTGATGATACCTTGTGACTCCAGTGAGTGCAGTTCCTCTTTCAAGGCGTCACCAAGCGGGAGTGGCACCCGACGCGGCGCTGCTACCATCGGCGACTCTGATCTAGAACGATTCACCCGGCAAGCATTTAATCTCTTCACTGAAGAGGTGGCGAAATTCACTGATGACATCGTCAGCTGACGATATACGCTTTCGATCGTTGGTCTCTGCAACGATGTTCAACGCGGACGGGTTCAGTTGATTCGCATAGTCCCTCGGAATGATGCCCAATTCTCGAAACACGTTCCACGACAGAAGCATTCCGGATACTCCTTTGAGTACATGCACGTCCACTTCGACTGACGACTCGCCGAGGGAAACGGTCGTCGGACATTTACCGATTGGACACATTCTGGTGCCATCGGCTGAATACGGTCGATCCGTGCTGGGCAGCAGGCTGTTGATGTGCTCAAATGTTTCTAACACATCCACCCCAGCCACTGTCATGTCGGCTCCTGTGTTCGGCAAAGCAGACACCATCACACGTCCATCGACGACAACATCCACACTGGGAACTCGGACTGACATGACGCTTGAAACAATCGCAGCTGACACATACCTGTTTTTCCACTGTTTGTTGGAAACGGTTATGTTCTCGGCGCGATCTCTATCATCGAAGATATCTTGCATTTCGTCGCAAAGTGACCTAATTTGCCACATCTTCTGCACTTCTGGTCATGTGCTGCGCACTTGCCTTTGCGCGCGTGGTGTCTTCCGCACCGGGGACACTCTGGCTCGGAAATCGAAGGTGCTCGGCTGGCATGCTTACTGAAGCCACTGCGAACGCCGTGCACTCTGCCGACACTATCGGTCTCTATTTTCTACGTGTCGCGACTGGCGGCTTTTTTTGCTCTACAAATATCGATAGCCGTCGGAAGATCCTAGCTTTTCGCGCTACACAGCTTCTTAATGGTGGCTGTGTCTCGCATGCCCACCACGATGCGATCGCGGACGAGACTATCTTGACATTTGTCACAAAAATTAAACGACATGCACAATTCGCGCAGGCTGATGAGAAAATCGTCAAAGCACTCGCCACTCCTTTGCACACGTGAGTTGAAGTTTTTGCGCTCGATCACCTCGTTTAGTTGCCCTTTGGCATAAGCATCCAAGTGTCGCAAGATGACGTCCACATTGTTCTTGTCTGTTTCGGCGATATCGAGGCTTATTACAATTTTCAGACTTTCGTCGCTGATGCACAACCAAAATACTGCCGTCTGAACTTCCCGACTCTGACTTTTTAGACCGGAAAGTAGCACGTAGTCGGTCCAGCGCTCTCGCCACAACGTGAACGCTTCTCTTCGGTCAATAGATATATCCAGTTTTGCTGTCACAGAAATTTTTCCGCTCCATGAAAATGAAGAATCACTCATTGAATGAGTATCATTGGATCCTGTCGGCTGCGCCATGTTAAAGTCTGAGACTGTATTAACACGATAGCCATAACGCAAAAACAACAATGTAACACAAATGAAAGTAGCGACTATCAAGAGCAGCACACATTAAACACGCGGCTTCAAAACTTCACTGCCGTTCACTTGAACGGCTCAGTAGGATAAGCAGACAACCCACTCTCGATGCCCGACCGCTAGCGCTAAGCAGGCGACCCAGTCTCGATGACCGACTGCTAGCGACATCTGTTGAGGTAACTTTCTTTACGTTGCGCACTCCCACAGAGCTGATGAGGCAGCTGGTTTCATTTCCAACATCTAAGAATGTAGTGCTAAAAAGTGCCGCTTTTACTACCATTGTGTGCAGGTGCGTAGCAGCCACACCTCGCACCCCTCGATCGGAGGGGCTCCGAATGTTGAGGGGCCCGTTGCCTCACGCATGATAATGATATTTATCATAGAGCATAGATGCATTATGCATAGACCATAAACATAGTTTTGCTCGTAACGACATTTCCCCAACATCGGGTCTCTATTATATTGGTGCTGTATTTGTTGTGGCCCCAAATATTGTCCCATATAACCTCGCATCGGTTCTAATTGTGTGTATGTCATAGGTCACAGGTTTTGCTGTACACCTGGTCTTTTATTGTTCGCTTGCATGTATTATTTAGCGCTATATCAAATATATATATTGTTTTTGTTGTTAATTGCCCGCGACCGATTGAGTTTCTCTGCATTAGATTATAAGAATATTGGTGCCGTACCCGCTGTGCTTGGGCAACTGACGTGGAACGCTTCTAGGCAGCCTACCGTTTCTTCACTTACTTAACGTAGCTGTGTAACTCGTGAATCAATAGTACGGTCATGTCAGCACTACAACACACCAAACTTTCTGCATTTTTGAGTTGGAAAGCAAACTATGTTTCCTATCGTTCGTATATATAATGATGTGTTCGTACTGTGCTCGACCTTGGCTCAATACCATGGAAATCTGTCAATATTGACGTAGGTAGGACAAACAAAGTGAGCACGTAGTTGGGCAAGGATTCAATTCACAGGTCAAACGTAGCACGGGCTCGCCAGCTCATTGAGTTCTATCGTTGTTCCCACGCACGCAGGTAGTTCTTGATAAGTGTTCTTGTCTCAAGGCATTGAAGTGGAGAATACTAGTTAATAGCACAAAATCTCAACAAAGTGTATTGTCTACATTTACAAGATTTCAATATGGGAATTATTTTACAATCAGAGTGAATGTGCGGTGCACTGAAGTTCTCTGTTTGCATTGTGGCTTAGCTGGTATTTATATATAAATGGTTTGAATATATTTAGAAAATCATGTAAGGATTCGAATGGTATTGCATAAATATCAATAATCAAAACATCGGTATATATAAAGAAAATTCAACTATATTTATACTATATAGGTATATAGTATGAATATAGTTGTATTTATATATATATATATAATGTTATTAATTCATACTAAATACTATATATACTATATAATATTCATACTCATATCATTTTAACTATATCAATCATCAAAAAATTGATAAATTGTAAAAAATTTCAACTATATATTCAGCATTCTACCAATGAGTTTCAATCAATATGCAGGCGAAATTTGTTAGGTATGTGCGCTCTCACAGTACGTAGAAGTCTGCGTTTGAGTATAGTTTTTATCATTTCTAGCCTCCACGTGCGTATTCGACTTTTTCATTTGCCGTTTATCATCTTCACCTTACCAAATGAGAGACGATCAGTGTTTGTGTGTGTGTGTGTGTGTGTGTGTGTGTATGTATGTGCGTATATGTGTGTGTGTGTGTGTCACTGCATCACAGCAACCAGATATCACCCACGATGTGGCTGCCTGTATTCGCTCTGATGATCTGCGTTCATAACGGCCACGCTAGCGCACTTCTATACAAGAAACTGCACGAGCCAATGGTGATTCCGGGGTCACAACTAGTGCGCACTGCGCGCACTCTACACGAGTGTCTGATCATGTGCGGTGGGTTTCCAGGTAACGAATGTAGTCGAGTTGTCTACGCACAAGTACAACAGTCGTGCTTGATGTACTCGCCGCAGCAGACGGAATCCTTTTTACCAGCTGTGAAGCTCCCAACCGGTGTTGAGATTTTTCAACGCACCATTCAGTGCTCTCGCAATCAACTGCTCAGTGAAGATGAGATATCGTGCTACCAATTGTTCTTGGTCACGAAGACCAGAGATGATGCTCGCTCTTTCTGTCAGTCGTTGAGTGACACCACGGACCTGGCGACAGTCAGGAGTGCCTCGGATATGTACGCAATAATCAACTGGATGAATCTGCTGATGAACGGTGATTCTCCTGTGTGGATTAAGCTTAATAACAAAAGAAGTGTTACCCAGTATGAATGGGAGCACGGATACACCCCCAGATTCACAGCATGGGCTCCCAACGAGCCGTATATTCCACAATCACACAGATGTGTTATAATTGGAGGAACTCAAGGACGGACGACGTATCAGGGGAAATGGAACAATGCTAACTGCGGTGAAAACTATTGGTTCATATGTGAAACTATGTGAATACTACAGAGAATTGTGACTCGACACCTTAGGTCCTCATATGATGTTTGCTTTTCTCAAATTATCCCACCTCGTTGCCTCACGTGATGTAGTTAAATAGTGTTAAAACCTTCTTAACTCTTTCCCGACAATTGGGTGGCTGGCCACCCATAGGAATTGAGGCAGTTTTTTGTCAACTACACACGGAGCAATGGTGACAGAATTCCTTGAGCGATGGCGACAGAAAATCTAGATACCCAGCAATGGGAAAAACTTAATCTAGATATTCTGTCATCATCGCTCCGTGTGTAGTTGACAAAAAACTGCCATAATTTCTATGGGTGGCCAGCCACCCCATTGTCGGGAAAGAGTTAATAGCTGCACCGAAATTTGTCTTGTGGAGATATCAGTACACAGAAGTCATCATCAAAATGACGGACAAGAAACACTCCGGAATTTGTTGCAATAAAATCACATACATGCACAATTAATGCATTGTAATCACATGCAAATTATAGTTTGCTTTTGTTATTGCTTTGTTTATGTGTGTGTTTTCCTAAACTTTTTTCTGTTCATATCGTTTTTCACTTTCTGAGCACTTTAATTGTGTGGTACTGCCCTGTGGTGGCATCTGGAAGCGTGTGCTATTTCCTCATTTCACTGGTGAGTCAATGACGGTAGCGTCAGCCGGTGCGTACCACCCAAGAAGTCTGTGTGTAGAATACGCAAATATTTCGGAACATCAGCTGATCAAGTGCGCTTAGCACGTATGGTGATATGTGTACAGCTGTGGTGCGTATGAAATTGTTCATAGCTTATGTCATTGCTTATCGTTGGCTGGTTAAAACATTTTTCCCGTTCATGTTCACGTGCAGGAAATATTGTGTAGCCCACATGCAAGCACGCAAACACGAAAGAAACTTAAAAGCAATAATAATGTTTCAAAACTTAACAACAGATATCTACGAATAAGACAGAAGTAAGAGCTGAAATGAATATTGTAATGTGGTACACAATTTCATAGAGAATAAGAGAGCGGACAACTACGAAGAGATCGTGGAAAAGCTACTAATGAGCCTGCCAGATCTAGGGTGTAAAATTATTATCAATGTTCACTATTTACACAACTACTTGAACATTTTCGTGGAGATCTTTCGGTTTGCGAGTGAGGAAAAAGGAGGACGGTTCCATCAGGACATTAAAACAATGAAAGATCGGTATCAAGGCCGATGGGGTCACATATGATAACAGATTATTGCTGGAGCTTAATGAGAGACAACCCAGAAACCGTATACATCAGTTAATCAGTCATCAGTATATACATCAGTTAATCAGCCAAGAAAAGAACATTCAAATAACAAATTTTTCGTTGCACTTGTTCATCATATGTATACATTTATGTAAGCATTTTTAAATACGTATGAATTTACTCACATTTCGCTTGGTGTTGTCATTTCTGACTTCACGGTATATTTTGCTTTACAACCGAATTTCGTCACTGTATTTTATGTATTGTGCATGAGGTTTGTTTTCCATTCACTATGGATATGGAAAATATAATACCAGCAGCATCTGATCATGACACCTTTGATATGACAACGATGATGACTAATTTTCATAAAAATCGACACTCATATAGCTCCAAATCCTGATGTGATAGAAAAAATATGAGTTCATTTTCGTAATCAGCAGCCCAAATTTAGACATAATTTGTTCTAAAACCTTTTGTCAGAAACATTGTGTTGACCAGTGTTTTTCACTGTGGGATCCCAAATTCACCTGGCGACAGTAAAATACACGTCACCGTGTGCCAGGTCTGCAAAGGAATCGTGAAAATTGATACTCACGGTTGCGGATACGTGAGAGAGTGGTTCTGTTGGAACCGGTTCCGAATCCAGTTCCATTCACATTAACCAAGTGATAATTCCTGTAACCTTGTAGCCCCCTCGTTGTTAAGGGGAAATTCAGTTTCAGTTTCAGGAGACAATCAGTTTTGCTTAGGAGAGGGCTTCTCGCATGTTTTTAGGGAGTGGTGTGTGCGGGGTGTATCACCCTGCAGATGCTCTGTAATTGGGAACGTAGTTAGCAATGTTTATACGTGTTGCGCCGATTGCGTGCAACTCAATTTGTATTCTTCCAACAAAGTGTCCCATATGTTTTTGTCATATGTAGACAAATTCATTGTATACACTGTACATATGCGCATGTTATTCATTTATTTATTGTATATTGTAATCTTTGTAGTTATGTATATCAAAGTTATGGCATATGGGAGAGTCACACACCATATTCACACAATGTTTTCATATTCATATTCACCACAGGACCAAGATGAGTGTTTAAATAACATATAATCTTTCAAGACATGTACACTCAAACATACATACAAATAGAACACAAGGTGAGAGAGAGACAATACTAATACATTGCAGAGAGCGACTGTACCGACCGACAGACCGAGTAGTGATCCGCTTGCGAGAACATAGACAGGGGAATGAATGCACGAGTAAAACACACACATACAAACACTCACATACACAATTACAAAGTCTGTTATTCTACGAATCTGTGATTCGCCACAAGATGGGCTACCGTCGGGCTAACATTCTTCTATAAGCTATGAGCCAGACTAGGCACGCCCACTCCGCTGTTACGCAATGACACTGCAGTCAGAGCTGTACATGTAGATGTCCTTGTACATGCGGTATACACGTTTAGTACAGTGTATATACAATACTAAAATGTATATTTTGTTTTTTCTATACAACTCTGAAAGCTATTTTAATACAAAACAAATATGTAGAAGAGCTTTATTTATTAAAAGGAAAATAAAGAAGTGCACAGGAAATAGTAGAGAATACAAGACAAATCTGTAGAGAGACTTATTTATTAATAGGAAATAAAATGGTAAACAGCAAAGAGCTTACTTTAGCTGTTATAAGGGCACCATTTCAGCTGGCCTTTGGGAAATGCAACTACGAGCAGTCCCTCGATCTCCCGGGGAATTACGGTATTTTTATGCCAATAAAAGTTGTATGCTTTATGCCAATAAAAGTACCGGGCACTACCCTATTTGCGCGTCGCTCCAAAGTGCGCGTAGTAAAATGGAGGCGGAGCTAACAGGCGCGCTACGTCAATGCCACCTAGATACATGTATCTAGGTGGCGTTGGCTACATCCACTGCGATACTAGCGCTCTCTGACGGCAGAAAGTGTAACTAACCTAACCAAAGCTAACAAACCTAACCTAACCTAACCTAACCTAACCTGACCAGCCTAGCCTAACCAGCCTAACCTACAGTGACGTGCAAATTAGTTCGGACAGTGGTGAATTTTGCTAAATATTTCGCATCAATCAAACTTTTTGGCTATTCTGCTTACGGTTTTCTTGTTTTCGAGATATATTGTTGTAGTGGTGTTTGGCAGCTGATGTATGTCGCGAAGACATTCTAATGATGTTTGGCAACTGTTATATGTCGTGGAGACAAACTCTGTTGCTACGGACGTCCTGAGTCATATTTGATTTTGACGGATTATTCACCTCCTTTTCGTGATGGATATCACTCCTAAGAAGCGTGCATGCATTGTAGCACTTAGAGAACACAGTGGTCTCACTATTAGACAGATTTCTGACAAGATGAAGGTGGCTAAGTCAACTGTTGGTGATATTCTGAAGAGACAAAAGGATACTGGTGAATCCTCAACACGACGGCAAGGAAGATGTGGAAGAAAACACAAGACAACGCCTCACGATGACAAAATTATCATCAGAAATAGTGAGAAGGATCCTAAAAAAACCAGAGCAGAACTTCAGAGGCTTGTCTACTGCAGACGTAAATATATCTTCTTCGACTGTCCGACGATGGCTTCTTGAGGCTGACAGACCTGCCAGAAAACCTCAAATGAAACAGTTATTAACATCCATTATGAAGAAAATACGACTTCACTGGGCACATGAGCATGTTGGATGGACAACATACGCATGGGAAAAAAGTGATTTTTTTCAGACGAATTACATTTTGAATTTCCTGGTTACAGGTCACAGGTCGTAAGACGAAGCAAAGGTGAGCCGCTTGGGCCGGGACACATTCAACAAGCGCCCAAGCATCCACCTAAGAAGATGTTTGACGTAGAGGGCATGATGAACAGTGATAAATACAAAGCTATTTTGCAGACTCATTTGCTTGCTACTATGAGAAAGGACTTTCCTGATGGATACGACATTTTCCAGCAAGATCTGGCACCATGCCAATCTTCACGTAAAATGCGCACATTCTTCGGAGAAAGTGGACTGACGCTTCTATACCATTTGCAATGTGATTTGAGAAAAGTGAAAATAGATTTGAGAAAAATGAAATCAGATTTGAGAAAAGTGGAAATAGATTTGAGAAAAGTGAAATATGATTTGAGAAAAGTGAAAATAGAATTCATCCATGTTATTTCACAAATTATGAGTATTCATTTAGAATGTTTAGAAGTGTTACATAAAACTAAGTTATATGTTAATTATTTAAGCTAAAAGGTCACTATTGTGCTATCCAGTGTATTTAAATGTTTATAACAAATTATTTAATAATATTCAATTCAATTACAATACATATATTGTACTATGTATGTATTGTACTTACTATGTACTATACAATTATGTGCAATGATATGTACTATGTACTACAAAATAAAAAAAGGTTAAATGCCTAAGTGACAGCTGCTACACGGCAAGAAGCCGAAGCTTACGAACACACAGGTGTGCCCCGTGCAGCTCGCTGCCACCGCAGAACCGACCCTCTCCACGCTATGGCGCCACAAGGACGTAAGACGTATTAGAGAGGGCCACCTCGCCAGAATGCATGGCACAACCCATGACTGATATCTGGTACCATCATTTTCTGCTGGGTGGACAGGGGCTGTGGGATTGTAGAATTCGCCCAATGAAAATCTGCTCCGCCGGGTTTTATTATTTTAATACATATATATACCGTACATGTGCTTACTTTATGAGGAATTCTATCAGCCAATATATCAGTGTCAGCGATTTTGCATAGAGCCACTGTTCTCGGAGAGCACTCGCAATCAAAGCGTGCACACACGTCTACACATACGCACACACACACACACACACACACACACACACACACATCTACAGAAACAACAATTTCAGAGACGGTACAATTCAGCTTATGGCAAGTGTTGAGGCACGTGCGAATAGCGCTTGTCGTTGCTAGTCATCTGTACTATGTTTAATATTGTACAGTATATTTTTGTTTATGGTGTCTATTTGTGTGTGCGAGGTAGTGTGAGTGTATGTATGTTGTATGCACGTGTTATGAGCGAGCGCAGCATTTCCAAGGAGTGAACTGTCGCTGGTGTGGGGATGCGGGGGGTTGGGCAGTGCGCGCCAGTTGTTTGCGCACAACGTTCGTTCAACAACGTTCACACTGTTCCCTCTCGGCGCGCCTGGGCTAATCCGATGGGCGGAGCCTATTTAGCGCACGCTCACTTAGGAGCGATGCGCAAAACGGTGGGTCCCCTTTTATTCGCTACTTTATGACAGATTTCAATATCAGACCTGAGGCAGCGGGCCCCTCAACACTCGGCCCCCGGGTCGTGGGCTCGGGGGCGGTTGCAAGACAGTCGTTTATTGTTTTCGTCTCGCGGATCTTCTCGCCTTTCCAATATACCTGTTGCGCTATTTTCATACTTTGCATACGAAATATTTCCAATACATATTAAAGACGTATACAAGAATTATTCATCGTTTTATTCATCTAAATAATTAAATAATGATGAGACCACCATCTAAATAGTAAATGATGAGACCACCGCATCGGCCGCTATTACGGTCTTGGCGGATGGTGGTGTAATTGTGAAAGCTGGGTGTTCTGTTGTGCTCTTGTAATTTTGTTCCCTTTATGAGTGTTATGTGAACGGAGTGCCGTGAGAAGAAGTGTGTTAGCTCATGTTTTTCTGTGTTGATGCCGTCGATGTTCAGCTGGAGAATGTTGATGCTGTGTGTGCGGTGCATGGTGGTGTTTGTGCGTGTGAGAGTGTTGTTGAAGTGTTGAGTAGTTGATGGAGCTGGTGGTGGTAGTGAATGTGTTGATGCGTGTGGTGATGATGGAAGAAATGATAGTAATGATAGTGAGGATGGAGTTGATGGTGTTGGTGATGATTGTGAGGAGGAGGATGAGGTTGTTGGTGATTGTGAGGATGAACGAGTTGTGTGTGAAGATGGGAATGATGGCGATGTCGGTGATGCTGATGACCGCGCTGGTCATATCATGGTGATGAAACAGAGGTGACTGATGTTGTGGGTGAATGTGCCAGTGACGGTGTCCGTGTAGGTGTTGATGAGGTTGGAGCGCATAATGAGCAGATGAATGAGCGGGTGTATTGTGTGATGTTGTGAAGTGATGTACATGTGGTGTGGCACCAGTTCATGCAGGAGTTGCACTGAACTGAGCACTTCGTGTGTCGACGTGTTGTGAGTGGCTGTGCACATATGTGACAGGTGTATGTGTGTCTTGGGCCTGGGATGGGTTATATGTCTCCTGCGAGTAGGAGCATATGAGAAATCATCGCGTGCGGGTCATATCTCGACGCCCCCGCAGGAGACGGTGACATGAGTGGAAATGAAAGTGTGAGGCGAGCGGTGTTGGTGCAGTGTCTGGTGTTTGTGAATGTGTAGCGTGGCGTCACGATTTGAGCCAGTTGCACGGAGCTGAAAAAAAGACCCGTAGAACCCGGGTGACCGAAGCCGATCCCAGGAGTTCGACAGCCCCGTCGTTCTGAAGAGACTGGAAGGATATTGCTGCGGTTTGACTTCCATATTGGAGGGTGGTCCCACGACGTAGACGTCGCAGCTACAGGACCTCTTCACTATTAGTTGTTCGGATTGCCTGTATGATCGACAATATATTCATCTTTGAAACCGGTATTTTGTAGTTATCGCGACACAGCAAGAGCAACTGAATCAGACTATCACTGTCAGCAGCATTGTTGAAAAGACTCCATTTTACATCATGTCTTATATTAAATGAAATAAGAATTTGATTGGTTTTGTGTTATATGTGTGACTATGCCGTGGACATGAACAGTGGTGTTGCGGTGGGCATAAACTTGGTGTTGCGGTGTACAGTGATAAGTGTATATTAATTTTGTGTTGCGGTGTATATTTATTATAGATAAGGGTGGTCTGCTTTTGTGCTGCGGTATATTGTGTTTGGTGCCGTCTTGGATTGCTTCGTTGGCTCACTGAAAGTCAATGCGGATTTAGCTGTGATTATTCGTCTTTTCAATATTGTGATTAATCAAATGCCATTATACGTTAAAATGTTCGATCGACTCTGTTCGCGTCTTTTCCGGGAGTGGTGCGATACCGTCGGCAGAGAGGCCATGCCCAAGGAATGACAAGGCGGACGCGGCGTAGGTGCACTTCCGGGGGTTGATGACCACACCGTACTTTTGCAGCCGTTCTAGAACTGCCTTCAAGTCACGCTCATACTCAGCGATGGATGGGCTGACGATGGGGATATAATCAGTGTAAGCGTAGACCAAAGGCAGCCCGCGGAGTACCTCGTAGTTGAAGCGCTGCATCGTCTGTGCCGCTTTCTGCAAGCCAAAACGCATGCGTGTCGCATCGTAGAAGCCGAATGGTGTTGTCACGGTCGGCATCGGTATGTCCACTGTCTCCATCGGGCTCTGGTTGTATGCACGGACCAGATCGAGGGTGGTGAAATACGTTTGTCCGGCGAGGTCACTTATGAAGTCCTGCAGGTACAGAATCGAGTACCTGTAAACTATAAGTTTAATGTCACACACAAACAATACAATAATATCAAAATAAGAACAAATCAAGGTGACAAATGTCCGCCGAGCATGAGCTGCTTAGCGAATATGAAATCTAGTACAATAGCGCACGTGACGGCTGTAGAATGTGACAATTGAAAAAGACAATACTATGCAAAGTGGGATAATATATCATTCATCCAAAAGTAGAAGCACAATTGTCAGAAGCATACACATACACACACAAAAAGCAGAAATCGCACAAACAAAACTGCGAATTCAATCTCCTAAGGGAACTAAATACATTGTAAGTCCAAAAAATATATTTGTATATATTCTTTTTCATTAGTGCTTTATTTGTAGCTGTGAGAGATTTCAGACATTAAGGAAAACTTTTGAACAGATTCGGACCAAAATAAAGAAGATTATATATAAACAATATTGTTCTAAACACAGGACAGGCAATGTCCATGTGGTTACTCTGTGGTGCGCCCTGTGCAACAGCGTCACGCACCACTTCGGGGAACCTGCCAGAGGCAGACGCTCAGTGTCCTCTGCCCTGGCGACATTGTTCATGACATTGGAGGAGGGACTCGTCCTCTGCATCTACAAGCGCGGTGCAATTGTGTGCATGTGTGTGCCAGTGTCGTATGTCATATATACAATACACAGTCGGTACAGAACACTCGTCTTGTGTACTTGTGTAGCTCCGTGGCGAGCCGATCGCCACAACTCCTTGTATGTGAGACGTTGGCTCTTATTTTGAACGTAATGCACAGTATATTATGGTAGATTGAACACAGAAATACCATGGCAATACGTGACATTTGATTTGGCTCTTGTCATACGATCTGTCAGCATCAGCTGACGCTGCAAACACTGGCAGGTTGCGCTGCAACTTTCCTGAAATGCACACGTCGGGCAGTACAAGCCACACATACATACAGATGATCATACACACACACTCATACTCACCAGCACAGATGATTCCACACACACACACACACACACACACATGCAAGTAATGCGAAACATTATACCACAATGACATACTCTACCAACGCCACCTAGATAGTAGTCTAGGTGGCATTGACTCTAACTTCTACTTGTTCAAAAGATTTATCAAAGAGATGATTGCGCAGAGAAGAGGAAAAGGATGATAAGGATGTGGAGGAGATAACATGGGAGGGAAGAGAGTTGTACAAACGTGGAGCATAGAAAGGGAAGGATTTACTAGACCAGGTAGATTCATTGAGGGCTCGTGGACAGGATAAAGGAAGAGGATGACGGGAAAGAAAGTTATTAGAGAGTGTAAGAAGCTGCGAGAGGTATGTAGGTTGCCGAGGGTCATGCACAAGTTTATAAACAAGACAGCAAATTTTAAAGTGGATGCGAGGGATGATCGGAAGCCATCGAAGATTGTAGAGATAGGGTGAGGTATGACGAAAGTGGGAAGGAGAAAACACGAAACGACAAGATTTATTAATGACATGTTGCAGGATTTTCAGAGAGGAGCGAGGTACATGGAAATATAAAGAATTGCAGTAGTTGATTCTTGAAAAGATGAAACAATGAATCAGTTTAATAGCTGAGGGACGGTCGAGAAAAGGGCGGATAGGATATAGCGAACGTAGAATGAGATGACAAGTGCGAGCAACTGCAGAAATATTTGCAGAAAAAGAAAGTGACGAATCCAGAATGACTCCGAGATCACGAACACTTTGAGATAGGGATGATGATCACAAACACACACTCATACTCACCAGCTTAGATGATTCCACACACACACACACATGCAAGTAATGCGAAACATTATACTACAATGACATACTCTACCAACGCCACCTAGATAGTAGTCTAGGTGGCATTGACTCTACCTTCTACTTGTTCGAAAATAACAAACGTAATGTAACACGCTATATTAATGTACAAACAACTGAACACCTCAAAGAACAACATTTATCAACCTGTGACTACGATGGTTTTTCTCATAAAAAGGCTTCCTTGATGATTAATGTAGGAACACACTCATATATTAACACTTTTGGCGATGTGCCCGTTTGTGAAAATGTTTCATGTGTAATTTACTTGCAATGTATTATATATAAATATTTACTTTCAATGTCTATTTCTCATTTCAATCTAAGGTAATCTGATTTCATCTTATTATGTGAACGGCAGCCATCCATCGTGGCAGTTAAGCGCGCAACATATATAACAAGAGTTCGGCGTGCATGCTGTTTTTTGCTTGTACCGCTCATAACTTTGTGAATAATATTTCCTTTCGAAGTGTTTGTAAGGTGTGGAATCGGCGACTTCGAAATTGGTGATCCCGACGTGATTTTTTTCCGCTATATCTGTTCATTCATTTGTTTGTATTGATTTTTAATGTCTCCAGGTGAACAAATCGCTGAAAGTCGCCCGGCCGGCGGGTTGAGATTGCCGCCGTTCAATCCCGACGAGCCTGAATGATGGCTCGCTCAGGTTAAGTGCACCTTCAGCGTAGCTGGTATTACATCAAACACAATGAAATTTAATCTCATATTTGCCGGTTTACCAGCCGATATCGCCAGCTAAGTGAAGGACGCCATCATGTCCGAGCCTGATTATGATGGGGCTGTGAAATCGCTACCTGAGCGCCTGGCGACTTCGAAAGCAGAGCGACTTGAGCTGTTGTTAAAAAATGAGCTCCTTGGCGATCAGCGGCCGTCCCAGTTATTGCGTAAAATTCGCAGTGATCTGAACGATTCAGTGCATGACGCAGCCGACACGAGACTGTTGCGAACTTTGTTTCTTCAGCGGTTTTCCGACAACGTCCGCGTCGCGCTGTCTATTCTGCCTATGTCTGTCTCTCTCGATGACTTGGCTCAGTCTGCCGACAGATTCGTGGATCAGACCAGCAAGACTACGCGTTCGCATCTGGTCGCAGCCACCACATGCAGCACGCCAACCCTCACTTTTGAGCGTGAAGTGGCCCGACTGAGTAGCACAGTCGAGCAACTGATGTTCGAGGTGAGACAACTCCATCAACAGGCGCAAGTGACAACGGAAGCGGCAAGGCTCCAACGTCTCGAGGTGCGGTGGCCACGCGACAGGTCTCGCGGACGACAGTATCAGCACCAGCACGAGTGGAGCGGCATATCTCCGTACCGGGGCCACCAGCAGCAGCAGCACCAGCACGACACGAACGACGTGTGCTGGTATCACAGGTGATTCGGTAAGAACTCCACGCGCTGCACAAGACCTTGCACCTGGAATAATTTTAACGAATGAGCCCGGGGCGTCTAGCCAGCGGCTCAGACACGCTCTCATCGGCTCACGGTTTCATCGGTTTTGCATGACTGGAAATAGCACGGAAGACAGCGTGGTCTGGTGCCGCTGATGGCTGTGGAACAGAGCGATTGGACGCGTGTGCGGCCTGTTCTCGATTTTCGAGAACTAAACAGTTACCTGTCTCCGCACACAGCAGGTGCCGAGGTCTGCGCGGATCAGCTGCGAAAATGGAAGCGCCACGGTGAAAATATTGCAGTGGTAGACTTGAAGAGTACCTACCTTCAAGTACATATGGACCCAGCTCTATGGTCTTACCAAACATTTGAAATTGACGGCCGATGGCCGATGTTGACGGCCTCACGAGGTTGGGGTTCGGCTTGAGCATTGCTCCATTTGTAATGAAGCTCATTGTGCATGCTGTGCCTGAGCAGGACTCAAAAATCAAGGAAGCAGTGCTGCCGTACGTTGACGACTTGTTGGTCGATGAAGATATTGTGAGTGCGGAATTGGTCATCGCACATTTTCGTCGGTACGGCCTGAATGTAAGTCACCTCAGCGAGTGTCCACCGGCGCCAGACTTCTCGGGCTCCATGTTCGGAGCAACCATTATGTGGTTCGTTGGAGGCGCAATGCACCCATTGCACCTCCACCTCAGAAAATCACTCGACGCTCTGTTTTTTCATGGTGTTGTCGACTTGTGTCGCACGTGCCTGTCTATGGATGGCTGTGCCCAGCTGCAGTTTGGCTGAAAAGAAGGGCGAACTCTCTTTCGACAGGCTGGAATGACACCATACATGATGATGCTTAGTCCGCACAACTGAGGTGGGCTCATGAACGTGTGACCGTCGATGACCCCGCTCATGGAATCTGGACGGCCAGAGGGAAAAGAGTAATCGTGTGGACAGATGCGAGTTCACTGGCCACGGGAGTCTTGCTCGAATCGACGGATGGCGCTGTTATAGAGGATGCCTGCTGGTTGCGGCATGATGAAGCACTTCACATAAACATGGCCGAGCTCGATGCGGTGGTCCGTGGTTTGAATTTAGACATTGCTTGGGATTTCACTGCAATTGACATTTGAACTGACTCTGCCACTGTGCACAGCTGGATTAGTGACGTGTTGAGCGGAAAGAGTCGTATGAGGACCAAAGCTCACGGGGAGATGCTGATACGCCGCCGCATAAATTTTGTATCCCAGCTCAGAGACGAACTGTCGTTGAATTTGTCCCTCACGTTGGTTCGGTCTGGGGACAACAGGGCAGATGATCTAACTAGAGAACCACAGGAATGGCTGCGCAGAGTGCATCTCAATGCAGTTGGAGCTGTCGGTGTCCGACCCGTTCCAACAGATGAGGTGATTGAGCATGTTCACGCAGAGGCTGGACATCCGGGAGTGCGGCGCACTATGTATTTTGTCAAGAGCTCCGGTGCATTTGTGACAAGACGCCAAGTTCAGAGGGTGGTTTCTGGCTGCCAAATTTGTAGGTCAATAGACCGCGCCGCAGTCAAATGGAGAAAGGGTGACCTGAGTGTGCTGGCAGTGTGGCGACGCGTGGCCGTGGATGTGACGCATCACAGAGGGCAAATGTTGGTGACAGTGATCGACTGTGAACTTTCAAGATTTTCACTGTGGCGGCGGGTACCCAATGAAACGGCTTACCACTTGAGACGTGAACTTGACTCAATTTTCCACGAGCGCGGAGCACCTAGGGAGATAGTATGTGATAACGGTACTGTCTTCCGTAGCCGGGAATTTGCCGCGTTTGCCGCTAAGTGGAAAGTGGCGCTCAGATTCCGCTGTGCTTATGTGCCGTCCGGATATGGCATCGTTGAGCGATGCCACCGAATTGTTAAAACAATAGCGGTGAGAAAACGGTGTGACGTGCAGGAGGCCGTGTATCTGTACAATGTTTCTCCAAAGGATGATGTGACTGCTAGCACGGATCCGGCCAGCATGCTGTACGGATATTCAGTGCGAGTTAAAAATGTTGATCGCACTCCAGCCTCAAGAGTGCAGGATTTGCACTTCCGTTTTCGCCTTGGGGACGCTGTGGGGTGAACCCCGTGGGAGCTCGGTGTGCCACCCAATATGTCGCTGGTATAATATCGGCAATAATTTCAGAGCAGGCGGTGGACGTAGACGGAGTCACAAGGCATGTGCGTGACCTCCGGCTGAAGGAGTGTGCTAGTGGCGACAGCACCTCAGTCAGGGCGATCGCGGAAGAACGACCGCAAACCAAACCTGGACCGGAAGATGAACTACTTGTTCATCTGCCTGCTGCGAGGCCACAGGAAGGTTCTGGCCATGATCATCGTCCAATAATTCAAGAGCCTGGAGTGGTCGAAGAGGATAGTGATGGCAGATGAGACCAAGAGAGTCGACTGCTGCCAACTAGAGCTCGAATGTTGCCTGGAGCGCCTGGTTGAGTGATTATGAGCGGTGATTTGATTCTTGAAAATCAGGGAAGAGTGTTGTGTGCAGTTTGCAGATTGGTCTATTGATTCATGTTATGTGTTGCTAATCATCTGCGTTCAACGATGCTGAGTTATGTTTATACTTGCGCGTGTGTATGTGCGAGGGTGTGTGTGTGGCCTTGATGTTGCGAATGAATGATTCTGCGAAATGTGTGCCAGTCGTTCGCTGTCTTGCAACTTGATCCAGTATCATCAGCTGTTGGCTCATGAAAGCGCATGTATGCATGTATGTCTGTATGTGTGACACTTGCGTTGCAGCGTTGCACGAGCGAATGCAGGGTTGTTGTGTTTCGGTGATGTGTGTGTTCGTGTCTCATCGTGCTGTGGAGAATTTGGTATTGTTGGCAAGTGTGCTTGCACGTACAGAATACAGACCGTGTTTGATTTTACATTTTTTTGTCTCGTTACAATTTGCAGTCCAGTACAACCAGTAACATGGTGGAGTCGTCGGCAACTAAGCCGGCTTCTCAATACGGCTTCTCAAAACCGGCTGAACTTCCCGACTCTGACTTTTTAGACCGGAAAGTAGCACGTAGTCGGTCCAGCGCTCTCGCCACAACGTGAACGCTTCTCTTCGGTCAATAGATAGATCCAGTTTTGCTGGCACATAAATTTTTCCGCTCCATGAAAATGAAGAATCACTCATTGAATGAGTATCAATGGATCCTGTCGGCTGCGCTCTGTGACTGTCTGATGTTCAAGTCTGAGACTGTATTAACACGATAGCCATAACGCAAAAACAACAATGTAACACAAATGAAAGTAGCGACTAGCAAGAGCAACACACACGAAACACGCGGCTTCAAAACTTTACTGCCGTTCACTTGAACGGCTCAGTATGATAAGCAGACAACCCACTCTCGATGCCCGACTGCTAGCGCTAAGGAGACGACCCAGTCTCGATGCCCGACTGCTAGCGACATCTATTGAGGTAAATTTCTTTACGCTACGCACTCCCACACGCCCTCCTAGTCATTTTCATGACTTCGATGAGCCTTTGGGGACGACGACGAGAGCGAGTTGATCTCCATGGCTCCTCGCTCCTCTGTGCTGCGTCTCCTTCGGATGATGCACTTGTTGGCTGGACGTCTGACCTCAGAGCGTGACCGAATCTCAGGCGAATGTGTCGTCGGTTGCGAGCTACCACTCGTCCGCTGAGCATCTTGACAAGGTATCGACGATGCGGCAATTTCTCGACGATCACTCCATAACTGGTCCACTCCTTAAGTCTCTGGTGCCCTGGTTGCATCTCTCCTCGGATTTGCACCCGTACGTGTCCATCACACGTTCCGCTTCTTCGCTGGATTTCTGCCACTCTGAGCTGAACTTTCGTCTGTGTGCAGGCACCATGTCTCTCACAGGAAGACCGTAGAGAATCTCCGCCGGCGATCTGCCGTCTTGTCCAGGCGTGTTCCTCTGAAGAAAGTATGCCTTTGGCCCAGCTGTCAGCGTCAAGGCCTCCTCTCCCCCCATCCCAGCACTTTTTAATCAGCGCTTTGGCCGATTTGACGGCGGCCTCAGCTCTTCCATTCGATTGCGGGTAATGGGGTGATGAGCGCACGTGCTGGAAACGCCATAGCTCCGCAAATCGAGCGAATTCTCCCGATGTGAACTGCGGTCCTCCGTTAAATAAAGGTTAAATGCCTAAGTGGCAGCTGCTACACGGGAAGAAGCCGAAGCTTATGAACACACAGGCGTGCCCCGTGCAGCTCGCTGCCACCGCAGAACCGACCCTCTCCACGCTATGGCGCCACAAGGACGTAAGACGTATTAGAGATGGCCACCTCCCCAGAATGCATGGCACAACTCATGACTGATATCTGGTACCATCATTTTCTGCTGGGTGGACAGGGGCTGTGGGGTTGTAGAATTCGCCCAATGAAATTCTGCTCCGGCGTCGGAGTAGATTATCACAGGCACGCCCACCATGCAGACGATGTTACGGAAAGTATACAGTAGACGTCTTGTGACCGCCGATGATCCCAGGTCGTTGACGAATTGCCACCCTGAGAGATGGTCGACCAGCACGATGAACTTGTGTCATCCGTGTTCAGCAATGGCGACGGAGACGTATTCGAACGGTCGAATAGCCTTTGCATGACGCGTCATGGTTTCTGGAGCCTGTGATGGTAGATATTGCTGGCATTTGCCGCAACGTTTGGTGATATTGTCGATTTCGACATCAATACCAGCCCAATAAACGGTCTGTCGAGCTCGCTCTTTAGTTTTTTCTTTGCCCGTATTACTCGCGCGCAGGTCACGCAATATTTGTGACCTCATTTACTTCGGGATGACAAGCCGGCGACCAAGCAACACCAGATTGTCTTCCACCGAAAGTCGTTCGTGTACAGGCCAGTAACGTTGAAGCTTGTTGTTCATATCGCCTTTGCGATAGGGAAATCCGTCAATGATGGTTTGCTGGAGCATCTGTAGCTCACGGTCAGCAGCAGATTCCGCCTTCAGCTGCTGTATATTGAGGTCGGGGATCTCTGGATTCGTAGTGACGCACACAACGATGGTCGTCCCGTCATCGGCCTCTTCTTTCTCAACTGCAGACGAAACGGGATGCCGCCAAAGCGCGTCAGCGGCAGTGTGCTGCTTCCCCGGGACCCATCGAGCGGAGAACGGTCCAATTTCTTCCAGCTTAAGCTGCAAGCGCTGTAGTCGCGGATTAGCCAGGTCATCGATCGATTTTTAGTTGAGGATTGGTACTAATGGCCGATGATCTGTCAAAACCTCGAAGTGTTCAAGACCGGAAAGAAACGGGCGACATTTTTTGAATGCCCACACTATGGCCAGCAACTCCAATGCGATAGCGGCATAGCGGCTTTCTGCGTCGTTCAGGAAGCGCGATCCACATTGCACGACACCCATTTCTGTCACATATGTATGTAGATATATGTGCGTGTGTGTTATGAACAGTGCGTGACGTCACGCGTCACGCCACTATCGTGGGAGTGGCTTGACGGTGCGCACGCGGGGGCTCGGGAGTGTGGTGCAGGGCAGTGTGGAATACATGGTCGTATGATCAACATGTTACATGGTGTCAGAAGGGCCCAGTAGATTTGTGAGTTATTTGTGAGTGTGTGTGAGTGGTGTCGTTTCTCTGTGAGTTTTGTTGTGCGGGTTTCAAGGATGGCAGCTAGACAGCCTCCGGAGCTGGAGTTGACCTCACCTGTGTTAGCGTCGGAGTGGAATGCATGGAGGAGAGACTGGACATACTTTGCTGCGGCAAAACAATTGTGCACAAAGCCGGTGGCCGTGCAAGTGGGCACATTTTTCAATTGTACAGGGCGGCAGGCTCAAGAAGTCTCATTTCAGTTGGACGGAAACGGATGGCTTGGACGCGCTAGTTCAAGAATTTGAGAAGTACTGTGCGCCGCGCAAGAACGAGGTGCTCGAACGGTACCGCTTCTACCAGCGGGTACAGCATTCGGGAGAAACGGTGAGCGCGTACGTGTCGGCATTGAGAAAACAAGGAGCCCCATGTAATTTCAAAGATCTAGACAGCATGCTGAGGGACCGGCTAGTGATGGGTATAGCAGATAAGGCGGCCCAGCAAGCGCTGTTGCGTGAGACCGAGCTCACTCTGGAGTCTGCACTGAAAATTACCCTGTCGGAAGAAGCGGCCAAGCGGGACCAGCAGGTCATCAGCGGCGATGTGGTGGTATCGGCGACTCAGTCCAGCGTCTGTTAGATCAGTGACATGGCGGAGGTGGAGGCGCGCCAGTGTCGTTTTTGCCGGCGTCGCCACGCGATGCGGCGTGAGCTGTGTCAGGCCTGGGGGCGTCGCTGCAATGCGTGCGGTCGGATGCATCATTTTGCTCGTAGCGAGGCGTGCACCATGGGTGCGGGTGCATCTGATGGGCAGCAGCAACAACAACAACAGCAGCAGCAGCGGCCGCAGCCGACAGGAAGAGCGTCCAGCCGGTATGGTCCCAGTTGATTTCACAGTAGAAGAGATGTGAACGTGAATGAAGCGACTGCGGGGGATTGTCAGGATGTCTTATCCATTGCTGAGGGACATAACTGTAATGACAGTATAGTATTCAAGACCTTGTTTACAGTTTGTGGTAAACCATTAGGATTCTCATTGATTCAGGGTCGGAGACGAATGTTTTGTCTCGCAGTGACTCTGTTAAAATTTCAGGTGATGTTGAGTGTACTGATCTGAGACCCTGTAAGATGTGTTACGCATGTACAATGGTCAGCTTGTGTCGACTGTGGGGAAGGTCACGATTGTCTTAATTAATCGTACGTGTAATTTGCGTCACTCATTGTTATTTCACGTGTTGGATCTTGATGTGAAGCCCATTTTGAGCTTGCGGTCGTCGGTGCACATGAACCTCATTGCTGTTAATGATTGTGACCCCCTTGAGTATGTGCCAAAAGTGCAGGCTGTGACTCAGTCTGACGCAATGTTTGCTAATATGAGGGTTAACGACAATGCTCGCGATTACATCGTTTCTCAATATCCAAGTGTTTTTACTAAAGAAGGGGTGGGTCTGGTAGCCTCTGATGTTAATATTGAAACTGATCCGAAGGTGAATCCCGTTGTAGAAAACCCTTACAGAGTTCGTATTCACCTGCGTGAAAAATTGCGTGTCAAGTTGAGTCAACTGGAGGAGCAGGGAATTCTAGTACGCGTAACTCAGCCAACGGATTTGGTGATTGTACCGAAACCCGATGGCGATATCCGAGTGTGTATCGACCCGAGAACCCTTAATAAAGCAATAAAACGCGAGCACTATCCTACGCCAACTTTTGATTAAGTGAGTTATCGTCTATCAGGCGCAAAAGTATTCACCATGCTGGATGCTCGATCGGCTTTTCATCACGTTGGTCTGTCAGAAAAATCATCGTTGCTGTGTTGTTTTCATACCCCATTTGGTAGATACAGATGGACTCGTTTGCCATATGGAGTGTCGTGTGCGCCAGAAATTTGGCAACGCTTGATGCATGAGATGGTAGCGGATCTAGAGGGTGTAGAGGTAATAGCCGATGATTTTATAGTATATGGAAAAGGTGAGACCCGGGCAGAGGCAATTGCCGATCATGATGCAAAATTGCGAGCATTTCTTGACAAGGCTCAGAAATGTAATTTACGACTAAATCAGGACAAATTACGTTATCGTGTTCAGGAAGTTTCGTGGTTGGGTCATGTGGTAAGCGAAGCAGGAATTAAAGTGAGTCTTTCTAAAGTGGAGGCTGTAGTTAAATTTCCGGCGCCAAGCAACAAAATTGAGCTGAAGCGTTTCATGGGTATTGCATCCTATCTCTCGCGATTTATTCCCGAATTTTCAACGGTAACAGCTCCGATGCGTCATTTGCTCAGTCAAAAATACGATTGGTTCTGGAGTGACTCGTGTCAGACTGCGTTTGAGCGAATCAAGCGATTACTAACAGAGGCTCCTCTGCTGGCGTTTTATGATAAAGATGCCCCGGCGACTGTTCAGTGTGATGCGTCTTCATCCGGTCTGGGTGCTGTGCTGCTGCAGAAGGGGCGTCCAGTGGTGTACTGTTCCAGAGCGCTGACCGAGTCGGAGAAAGCTTACTCGCAAATAGAGAAAGAGTTGCTGGCGGTTACATTTGCGATGAAAAAGTTAGACCAGTTTGTATACGCTCGGCACGTAACAATTCAGACGGATCATAAGCCGCTGGTTGCCATTCGTGAAAAGCCTCTTGTGGAAGCACCGCTTCGCTTACAGAGAATGTTGATGACCTTGCAACGATATTAATTTGAATTAAAATACACACCTGGATCGGAAGTTCCTGTGGCTGATGCTCTGAGCCGTGCACCGATGTTGAACACTCTTGAGAGAGCGACGTGGGCGGTGGAAATGAATGAACTCAGTCTGTCTGATGAGTTAGCGGTAACGGATGCGCGCTTGGAAAAATACAGAGAAGCGACGTTGGCCGATCCAGGCTTACAAAAAGTTCGTGAGTACGTAATAAGTGGGTGGCCGGAACAACGAAGCAGTGTCGATCAGGTAGCGGCCCCTTACTGGTCAGTGAAACATGAGTTGTCTGTTCAGAACGGTCTGGTTTACAAGTTAAACAGGCTGGTCATTCCATCGTCAATGAGACTTGAATTGTTAAATAGGTTTCACAGAAGTCACATTGGAGTGGCTTCAATACTCAGGCTGGCCCGGGATAATGCCTTTTGGCCCGGAATGACGGCAATGGTGAGGGACAAGATATTACGATGTGAAACATGCATTTCATACCGTCCCCAACAGCCTCCAGAGCCATTAACGCCGCACGAGGTGCCAAGTCGGCAGTGGCAAAAAGTTGGCACGGATATATTCGAATTTCGCGGTGCTAATTATCTCGTTTTATTCGATTACTTCAGTGGATATATTGAAGTTGAACGATTGTCGCCTGTAACAACGACGGCTGTGACAAATATTCTCTCCCACCAATTTGCTCGTTATGGTGTGCCGGAAGTACTTGTGTCTGATAACGGGCCACAATTTGCCAGTCTTGAATTCAAAGAGTTTGCGTCATTTGTGGATATGTTGCATATAACGTCAAGTCCGAGGTATCCGCAGTCGAATGGTCGTGCAGAAAACGCTGTCAAGCTAATCAAGGGGATCTTCCGAAAAGCGCACGATACTCGGCAGAATCCCATGTGGGCGCTCATGCTTTGGCGAAATATACCCAGTCAATATACAGCCTTTTCGCCGGCGCATGTTATGTTCGGACGTCGGTGTCGCACTCTGATGCCCACAACCCGACGTTCATTAGAGCCGGATCCTCCCAAAGGGGTTCGGGACAATTTGCTGAATAGCAAAGCCGATCAAAAACATTATTATGATCATCAGGGAGTGCGGTCATTGCCGCCGATCCGTCCAGGGACAGCAGTTCGGGTAAAACGGCCGGATCAAAACTCGTGGTCACGGGGAGAATGTGTAAGGAAGCTACCCTATAAGTCGTATTTGGTAAAAGTGGGTGGCACACTGTATCGACGAAATCGCCGTCATATTTTGATGGCAGGGGAAGATAATCCCGTGCAGTCGACCCGTAGCTACCAGATGATCCAAGGGCTTCCCAGCCCTGAGGTCCTCCCGTCCAACAGGTCAAACACAACAGGCAATGAGGATCGTGTGTTACCGCGGCGGTCTATGCGTATTCGTCGACCGCCGGCGTATTTGAATGATTATGTGCCGTGAACGCGTGTTATGCAATGACATTTCATGTGGTATGTATGTTGTGATTAACTTGGAGGGGGAGGTATAACGTGTGTATGTATGTGCGTGTATTTTTTTCATGTTTTATATAGGTTGTGATTGACTTGGAGGGGGAGGTGTCACATATGTATGTAGATATATGTGCGTGTGTGTTATGAACAGTGCGTGACGTCACGCGTCACGCCACTATCGTGGGAGTGGCTTGACGGTGCGCACGCGGGGGCTCGGGAGTGTGGTGCAGGGCAGTGTGGAATACATGGTCGTATGATCAACATGTTACAATTTCGCCATTTGGCTTTTTTGTTGAAGTATGAAGCCAAGCCCGTTCAGACGACTAGCATCTGTGTGCAGATATGTCGGAGCTTTAGCGTCGAAAAATTTGAGCACAGCTTGTCATGACAAAGCTTTTCATGCTTCATGAAATGCTGCAGTATGCCGATCTTCCCACAAAAAAGTGTTTTTCGTGCTCAACAATCTACGAAGAGGAACCAACCATTTTGACCGATCCGGCGAGAATGAACCGATTTGGTTGCACAGACCAAAAAATGAGCGCAGATTCGTTAAGTTTGTCGGCACCGGAAATTTCGAGATAGTTTCGTTCAGAGCAGTATCGACAGAATACCCGCTTGCACTGACTTCGAATCCTGCAAATTTGCACCGTGGCAGCATATACTGAACTTTGCTGCGATTCAAAGTTATTTTCCGCTCACGGCATCTGACCGAGAAATTGGTGGCACGTTTTGAAGCTCCTTTTTTGAGCTGCTATAAATGATGAGGTCATCTACTAGTCGTTGGACTCCAGTCAGTCCCTCAAGAGCCTCGTTCATCCGACGATTGTAGTGGTCAGATATCGACGAGATGCCGTACGGCGCACGGCGGAACATGTATCGACCAAACGGAGTGATGAAGGTGGTCAACGGTTAGTTTTCCGGACTAAGCGGGCACTGATGATAGCCTTTAGCTGCGTGAAACACTGCAAAACATTTAGCTTCAGCCGTTATCATATATGCTACGCACTCCGCTGGTGTGCTGGACTGAAACAATTCTCTCTGAATGCATCGGCTGAGTTTGGTGAGATCGACACACAGACGAATTTTCCCACCTTTTTTCGGCGTCACCACGACTGGGGAACACCATTCCGTCGGTTCTGTTACACGTGTGATGATACTTTGTGACTCCAGTGAGTGTAGTTCCTCTTTTAAGGCGTCACGCAGCGGGAGTGGCACCCGACGCGGCGCTGCTACCATCGGCGACTCTGATCTAGAGCGATTCACCCGGCAAGCATTTAATCTCCTCACTGAAGAGGTGGCGAAATTAACTGATGACATCGTCAGCTGACGATATACGCTTTCGATCGTTGGTCTCTGCAACGATGCTCACCGCGGACGGGTTCAGTTGATTCGGATAGTCCCTCGGAATGATGCCCAATTCTCGAAACACGTTCCACGACAGAAGCATTCCGGATACTCCTTTGAGTACATGCACGTCCACTTCGACTGACGACTCGCCGATGGAAACGGTCGTCGGACATATACCGATTGGACACATTCTGGTGCCATCGGCTGAATACGGTCGATCCGTGCTGGGCAGCAGGCTGTTGATGTGCTCAAATGTTTCTAACACATCCACCCCACCCACTGTAATGTCGGCTCCTGTGTTCGGCAGAGCAGACACCATCACACGTCAATCGACGACAACATCCACACTGGGAACTCGGACTGACATGACGCTTGAAACAATCGCAGCTGACACATACCTGTTTTCCACTGTTTGTTGGCAACGGTTATGTTCTCGGCGCGATCTCTATCATCGAGAGATTTCTTGCATTTCGTCGCAAATTAACCTAATTTGCCACATCTTCTGCACTTCTGGTCATGTGCTGCGCACTTGCCTTTGCGCGCGTGGTGTCTTCCGCACCGGGGACACTCTGGTTCAGAAATCGAAGGTGCTCGGCTGGCATGCTTACTGAAGCCAGTGCGAACGCCGTGCACTCTGCCGACACTATCGGTCTCTATTTTTCTCCGTGTCGCGACTGGCGGCTTTTTTTGTTATACAAATATCGATAGCCGTCGGAAGATCCAAGCTTTTCGCGCTACACAGCTTCTTAATGGTGGCTGTGTTTCCCATGCCCACCACGATGCGATCGCGGACGAGACTATCTTGACATTTGTCACAAAAATTAGAAGACATGCACAATTCGCGCAGGCTGATGAAAAAATCGTCAAAGCACTCGCCACGCCTTTGCACACGTGAGTTGAAGTTTTTGCGCTCGATCACCTCGTTTAGTTGCCCTTTGGCATAAGCATCCAAGTGTCGCAAGATGACGTCCACATTGTTCTTGTCTGTTTCGGTTTCTGTTTCTTGTCATTGTTCTTTCGTCGCTGATGCACAACCAAAATACTGCCGTCTGAACTTCCCGACTCTGACTTTTTAGACCGGAAAGTAGCACGTAGTCGGTCCAACGCTCTCGCCACAACGTGAACGCTTCTCTTCGGTCAATAGATATATCCAGTTTTGCTGGCACAGAAATTTTTCCGCTCCATGAAATTGAAGAATCACTCATTGAATGAGTATCACTGGATCCTGTCGGCTGCGCCATGTTAAAGTCTGAGACTGTATTAACACGATAGAAATAACGCAAAAACAACAATGTAACACAAATGAAAGTAGCGACTAGCAAGAGCAACACACACGAAACACGCGGCTTCAAAACTTCACTGCCGTTCACTTGAACGGCTCAGTAGGATAAGCAGACAACCCACTCTCGATGCCAGACTGCTAGCGCTAAGCAGGCGACCCAGTCTCGATGACCGACTGCTAGCGACATCTGTTGAGGTAACTTTCTTTACGCTGCGCACTCCCACAGTGCTGATGAGCCAGCTGGTTTCCTTTCCAACATCTAAGAATGTAGTGCTAAAAAGTGCCGCTTTTACTACCATTGTGTGCAGGTGCGTAGCAGCCACACCTCGCACCCCTCGATCGGAGGGGCTCCGAATGTTGAGGGGCCCGTTGCCTCACGCATGATAATGATATTTATCATAGAGCATAGATTATTATTATTATTAATTACAGGCAAATCCAGTAGCATGGGAAGAGTGCAAGCACTATTACCACCCTAAGGTGGCCCCATGTACCGGAAGCGCCCAAAAGATTCAGAGAGAAAGAGAGTTCGAAGAGAAAAAAGTCTAGAAAGAGATTTGGAAAGAAAATAATAAAAAAATAACAATAAATAATAAACCATCATCCGATAACAATCCATAATGTCACTCCGCCCACGTTCCTCAATAAATAATAACAATCAACAATAAATATGTGATTCAGTAAATAACAGCCATCAATAAATAAGAATAAATATTAATAAATAAGTAATAAATAACAATCAAGAACAATACATATGATTCAATAAGAAACATCCAACAATAAATATAAATATGATTCAATAAGTAACAACAACACAAATAAATATGATTCAATAAACAATAACACCAATAAATATGATTCAATAAACAACAACAACAATAAATACGATTCAATAAACAGCAACAACAATAAATATGATTCAATAAACAACAACAACAATAAATATGACTCAATAAACAGCAACAACAATAAATATGATTCAATAAACAACAACATCCAACACTGAGTAAAAGTATAATTTAATAAATAACAACAACCAATAATAAATAGTAATAAATAGAGAGTAAAATAGGAATAAATATAAATAAATAGAAAATAAATAACAATAAGCATGAATAAATAACAATAAATATGAATAAATATACAATTAATAAGACTCAACAGTCAATTCCGCTCTTTCAGTAGCATTTCATTTACTTTGGCCTTGAATTTGTTCAAATTATTCTGCGAGAAAGCCTTCTCCTTCAACGTGTTCCAGGTAGACACAGTGGCCGGAAGAAAGCAACGTTGGTAGTGTTTTGTGCGACAACGAATTGGAGCCATGCACTGGGAATGCTGTTTGGATGTAAACCGTGTGCTTCTTGCTGCCACGAAATCATCAGGAATTGACTTGCTCATCGGATGATGGTCGTTGTGCTTGATCTTGTACAGCATGCACACGCTGCTGACCTTTCGACGATGGCAAAGATCACCAAGAACCAAGTCACCACAGAGGAACTTGCAAGTTCTAACAACTCTGTTGATGAGATTGAGGTGACAATCCGCAGCAGAAGACCACACGGGGGCGCAGTACTCCAGAATTGGCAAAATGAAACAGCGAAAACAATTTTTTGAGATTGTGCTGCTACCGAACATCCGATATGCCTTTCTTATAATTCCCAGTTTCCGCGATGCCGAACAAACTAGCTTCCGAATGTGACTCTCAAACGTCAGCTTTGAGTCTACATGTACTCCCAATATTTTGAGCTCATCACACACGTTGAGTTGGGCGTCATTTATGAGGATAGCTCCATGTGAAGGCTGAACGGTACGTGACCTAGAAACCAACAAGCATTTAGATTTCGAAGTGTTCAGCATCATATTCCACCTCTCACACCACTTCAGGACGCTGCTGAGATCGTCGTTGACCGTTTGACGCACCTGTGGTCTGTCCGAAGGAGATGAAATTACAGCCATCAAGGTGATATCATCAGCATATCCATATACAGGGTTGCGTGTGGTTGTGTACAGGTCAGCGGTGTAAATGTTGAACAAAATAGGACCCAACACACTTCCCTGCGGGACACCGGACACAATGCTCTGCCAGTCACTGTATGCTCCATCGATGGCAACACGTTGTACGCGATTGGATAAAAATTGATGCAAAACACTTAGCAAACGGCCGCCGACTCCAATGTTTCTCAGTTTTTGCAACAAGCCCTGGTGGCTCACACGGTCAAATGCTGCCGAGAAATCCAACTGCACAATCCAGGCTTCACTGCCTTTGTCTAGCACTTGCTGGAGCTCATGCGTGATAGTAAGCAGAGTGTCAGTCGTGCTGAGTTTTTTGCGGTATGCAAAATGGTTTTCCGACAGCAGATTGTTGCTCTCCAGGTAATTGGACAGTCTGGAAGATATCAAGTGCTCGAATATTTTGGACAGAATCGGCGTAATTGATATTGGCCGGTAGTTTGCAACATCAGCTGAATTGGTTCCTTTTGGTATGGTCGTGATATTCGCAACCCGCCAACATGATGGAAACGAACCAGTCTTCATCAAGCGCCTGAAAAGAGCACTGAGCTTCGGAGCTAGAGTATCTGCCGTGTTCTTGAAAAATAGCGGAAACATATTCAGAGGGTCTGTTCCTCCGTGGGCATCAAGGTCTTGCAATATGCATAGATGCATGCAAGATGCATTATGCATAGACCATAAACATAGTTTTGCTCGTAACGACATTTCCCCAACATCGGGTCTCTATTATATTGGTGCTGTATTTGTTGTGGCCCCAAATATTGTCCCATATAACCTCGCATCGGTTCTAATTGTGTGTATGTCATAGGTCACAGGTTTTGCTATACACCTGATCTTTTAGTGTTCGCTTGCATGTATCATTTAGCGCTATATCAAATATATATATTGTTTTTGTTGTTAATTGCCCGCGACCGATTGAGTTTCTCTGCATTAAAGGTTAAAGGTTAAATGCCTAAGTGGCAGCTGCTACACGGGAAGAAGCCGAAGCTTATGAACACACAGGCGTGCCCCGTGCAGCTCGCTGCCACCGCAGAACCGACCCTCTCCACGCTATGGCGCCACAAGGACGTAAGACGTATTAGAGAGGGCCACCTCCCCAGAATGCATGGCACAACTCATGACTGATATCTGGTACCATTTACTGCTGGGTTGACAGGGGCTGTGGGATTGTAGAATTCGCCCAATGAAATTCTGCTCCGCCGGGTTTCGAACCACGGACCTCCCGCTTGTGAGGCGGGTGTGCTAACAACTGCACCACGGAGTCCACACATTAGATTTGTACATTACAAATCATAGTACATTAGATTTGTACACAGTACATTAGTCTCACATTAGATTATGAGAATATTGGTGCCGTACCCGCTGTGCTTGGGCAACTGACGTGGAACGCTTTTAGGCAGCCTACCGTTTCTTCACTTACTTGGTAGCTGTGTAACTCGTGAATCAATAGTACGGTCATGTCAGCACTACAACACACCAAACTTTCTGCATTTTTGAGTTGGAAAGCAAACTATGTTTCCTATCGTTCGTATATATAATGATGTGTTCGTACTGTGCTCGACCTTGGCTCAATACCATGGAAATCTGTCAATATTGACGTAGGTAGGACAAACAAAGTGAGCACGTAGTTGGGCAAGGATTCAATTCATAGGTCAAACGTAGCACGGGCTCGCCAGCTCATTGAGTTCTATCGTTGTTCCCACGCACGCAGGTAGTTCTTGATAAGTGTTCTTTTCTCAAGGCATTGAAGTGGAGAATACTAGTTAATAGCACAAAATCTCAACAAAGTGTATTGTCTACATTTACAAGATTTCAATATGGGAATTATTTTACAATCAGAGTGAATGTGCGGTGCACTGAAGTTCTCTATTTGCATTGTGGCTTAGCTGGTATTTATATATAAATGGTTTGAGTATATTTAGAAAATCATGTAAGGATTCGAATGGCATTGCATAAATATCAATAATCAAAACATCGGTATATATAAAGAAAATTCAACTATATTTATACTATATAGGTATATAGTATGAATATAGTTGTATATATATATATATATATATAATATAATTAATTCATACTAAATACTATATATACTATATAATATTCATACTCATATCATTTTAACTATATCAATCATCAAAAAATTGATAAATTGTAAAAATTTTCAACTATATATTCAGCATTCTACCAATGAGTTTCAATCAATATGCAGGCGAAATTTGTTAGGTATGTGCGTTCTCACAGTGCGTAGAAGTCTGCGTTTGAGTATAGTTTTTATCATTTCTAGCCTCCACGTGCGTATTCGACTTTTTCATTTGCCGTTTATCATCTTCACCTTACCAAATGAGAGACGATCCGTGTTTGTGTGTGTGTGTGTGTGTGTGTGTGTGTGTGTGTGTGTGTGTGTGTGTATGTATGTGCGTATATGTGTGTGTGTGTGTGTGTCACTGCATCACAGCAAACAGATATCACCCACGATGTGGCTGCCTGTATTCGCTCTGATGATCTGCGTTCATAACGGACACGCTGGCGCACTTCTATACAAGAAGCTGCACGAGCCAATGGTGATTCCGGGGTCACAACTAGTGCGCACTGCGCGCACTCTACACGAGTGTCTGATCATGTGCGGTGGGTTTCCAGGTAACGAATGTAGTCGCGTTGTCTACGCACAAGTACAACAGTCGTGCTTGATGTACTCGCCGCAGCAGACGGAATCCTTTTTACCAGCTGTGAAGCTCCCAACCGGTGTTGAGATTTTTCAACGCACCATTCAGTGCTCTCGCAATCAACTGCTCAGTGAAGATGAGATATCGTGCTACCAATTGTTCTTGATCACGAAGACCAGAGATGATGCTCGCTCTTACTGTCAGTCGTTGAGTGACACCACGGACCTGGCGACAGTCAGGAGTGCCTCGGATATGTACGCAATAATCAACTGGATGAATCTGCTGATGAACGGTGATTCTCCTAACGTGTGGATTAAGCTTAATAACAAAAGAAGTGTGACCCAGTATGAATGGGAGCACGGATACACCCCTAGATTCACAGCATGGGCTACCAAAGAGCCGTATGCTCCACAAACAGATAGATGTGTAATAATTGGAGGATCTCAAGAACTAATAGGTTTTCAGAAAAAATGGAACAATGTAATCTGTACGAATAAGTATGCGTTCATATGTGAAACTATGTGAAAACCACAGAAAATTGCGATTTGACACCTCTGGTTCTCAAGTGATGTCTAGTTTTCTCAAACTCTCATACCTGGCTGCCTCACAGGATATAGTTGAATAGTTGTAGAATTTATTTAAATATCTGCACCAAAAATATATTTGCTCTTTGCAAGCGTCAAAACACAGAGGCCAACAATACACTGACATCAAAGAAGCACTCCGGACATTGTCGAAATTGATGCAATGTGGCATTTAGTTCGCCACGGAGCTATACAAGTGAATAACGTGAGTGTTTTGGACCGACGGTATTCACACGCACAGGCACAATAGGACAGGACGACCAGGACCAGAGCCGTTGCGAGGAATTATGGGGCCCCCCCCGAAGGCAACACTTGGGGCCCCCATTGTGAATATTGAATGCATTTATTAGATATAATCACAAAATACGTGAAGCAAAGGGGCCCCTCAACATTCGGGGGCCCCCCGGCCGGGGGGTACGGGGGGTGGTTGCTACGGCTCTGACCAGGACACGTACAAACAAGTGCACGCACACACATGGTCCAACAACACACACTAGCCCAATTGTCGCAGGGCGGGTTTCGTGTGCGTGCAGCCGTGCAGTTTCTGTGCTGGCCGTGACTGCGATAACCCGTATGTGACGGCCGGAGCGGCGGTGTGCCAGCCGGGGCCGTGACATGAAATTCATGCGAACATAACCTTTCCACTGCTGTGTTCAAATGCTTGATTATCCTATATTATTACTAGGGCTGTCAAAAGTTAATAAAATTACTTTTTCAACTAAAGGTCACCTTTTCATAAGCTACTTAAAACTGCATGAAAAGGTTATGTACGATAATTAGTAAAAAAGTTATTAGGTTTCCAAAAGTTACTTTTTCACCGTTAGGTTACTCTTTTTGCTTTTAGGTTACTTTTTGTATCGTCAGGTTAACTTTTGTTATTTTTCTTGTTATTAGGTAAGTTTTTCACGAAATTTGGTGACTTTTTGCAGATAAGAGGCACAAAAACGGTATATATGAGGATAAAATAGGAAATGAAATGGAATATTAGGTTTGAAGATCAAGAAATGTCAAAATTTCTGCTGTTGGGATTTAGCAATTGATCTTCACCTTAATATCTGCTACTCGATATTTATACGTTTTTGGTTACACAGGATAGCGTCATTCCCTTTTAGGAAATGTCCACGAACCGGAGGGTGTCGTGAGATGTTTGGAGCGTGGTATAGTACGATGTGTGAGCTCTCTATACCAGATACTGCACTGTAGCACTTGACAGTACGCATTTACTTGAACAGGAATTAGCACGTGATTTTCAGGGTGTGAGACAGCGCCATTTTCCCACGTTTGACATTTATAAGACTGTGAGCACAGGGTGCTACATATGGGAGGACGGGGGCATTCACACATACAACAACAACAACAACAACAACAACAATGTATTTGTATAGCGCTCACACAGAAACAAGCGCGAAAGAGACAACAATGAGAAACAACAGTACACGATATCAAGATGTGAGAAAAGAAGTAGAAAATTCACAGAAAGGAAAAAAAATAATAATGGAGATAAATAAAATGAAAATAAGTACAAACATAAGTAATTGTAAATTAGAGTCATAGGGAAGCGTAAGGTGTAAGAGTGCGAGAAGTGGGATCAAAAGATTTAGCAAAAAGATATTTACGAAGTGAGGAGGAAAATCTACTAAAGGATGAAATGGAAGTGATTGAGGAAGGAAGATCATTGAAGACCCGAGGCGCATAGAAAGAAAATGATTTTGCGGACCAAGGTGACTCGTTGATAGCGCGAAGACAGGATAAAGGACGATGAACACGAGAATTAAAGTCATTAGAAGAAACTAGAAGATCAAAAAGATAGGACGGGGAAGAGCTATTGTGCAGAATTTTATATATGATACAACACAGCCGAAAATGAATCCTAGGAATGATTGGAAGCCAGTGGAATTGGAACAAGAATTGAGAGGTATGGCGGCAAGGTGTAGGATGGAGCACAAAACGACAGGATTGATTAATTATTTTTTGAAGGATTGATCAAAAGATATCCTCACACGGAACGCCTGTATTGCCGATAGAGAATGATATTCGCTGCAAACAGATATACATAAACAAACAAACAAATATACATTAAGTGAGAACGCATATGATCGTTAAAAGTAACGTTAACAAACCCAAGGAAATAGTAAACACAAACGTACTTAGTATGTCAACACGCGAGGAATACGACGATAGCGGTGCTGGAAGACACTGTTCTCTATGCGTATTGTGTGTACCGCTGGAATCGAGTACTCGATAGTGCAATATCGAGTACCTGGGTGCTTACGTATTATTCAACATCCCCCCCAGTTTATAGGCATAAACTCAAAAATCGGTGACGTAATCGCGTAAGTGAGCGGGTGGCTTTCGGTGCCGCTGTGGTCTCTCGGTGCCGAGGTTGTCGCCTGCAGCTGGTGCGTCGCCAGGTTGTTGGTCGTCGTCCACTGACTGTTGGGTGGCGCCCGGATCTGCCGGTGTGGTGTCATCCCTCGTTTCCCTGTCCAGGGGTGGCCGTGCTTGTGGCGCCCTGTCAGGGGCTGGTGGAGGGCCCGTCGCGCTGGGGAGGGATGGTGGTGCTGAGGCGGCTGAATCGCGTATAGGGGGTGTGTGGCTCATAGTTTGTGGGACGGCCGGTGGTAGGACGGTCCCTGTGAGACCCTCTACGTGGCGAAGATATTGCCGGTTGCGCAGGGTTACTCTTCCCGAGCCGTCGATCTTAACGAGGTACTGGTCGTTGGGCCTGGCGTCGACTACCACACCCGAGCGATCCCATCGTTTGGCGTGGGGGCCCGCTTGGTTTTGCACCAGCACTCTTGCGCCCGGCTCCAGTGGACTGAGGGGGCGACTGTGTGCTTGAAGCTTCTCGGTTTGTTTTGCGAACCTCAGACGCAGGGCGTCTTCTTGTCGCTCCCAGGTGTCACGCCATACTGGGTGGACCTTGTTACAACTGAAGATTTGGGTGTTGGGTGCCACGGGAAGAAGGTCGTGGATGCTCCTGCCAAAAACTATTTGCGCTGGGGAGACACCCGACGTAGGGTCGGGGGTGTTGCGATATTGGAGGAGACCCGCGGCCACGCTTTCCGATGAGACGCCACCGTCGGTGTCATCCAGAGCCATCAGGAGGCGCTTCATCGATTTGACGGCGACTTCAGCGCGGCCATTCGACACTGCGTGGTACGCAGACGACAGCCGATGACGGACTCCCCATCGCTTCAGTAGGTCTGTTGTTTCGCCGGCTGTAAACTCGGGGCCGCCGTCGGTACTCAGCTCCTGGGGAACCCCAAAGGTGGCGAAGTAGTTCACGAGGGCTCTCTTGAAGCCCCTGGAGCCTGATGCTGAGGCCACGATGTGTGGCCAGCCACTGAATCGGTCGACAATCACCAGATACCCGACGCCTTTTGTGGTGAAGAAGTCGGCTGCGATTGCCTCGAAGGGGCGAGACGGGACTGTTGGTGTGGCAGGCAGCATGCGTGGTTGGGACGGCGAGGTCCGCCAGCAGTCGCAGCATCTGTGACGAGTGCTTTCAATGTCTTTTGTTAGGCCGGGCCAGAAGACCGTGTGCTGGGCTCTGCTGTACATCCTGCTACAACCCTGATGAGCAGCATGAAGGACGCGGAGGACCTCGTTGCGTAGCGACGGAGGTACCACGATTCGTCCGCCGAGCATTGGCACGTCATCCACAGTGTACAGCTCGTTCCGGTGCTGCCAATACGGCTGGAGCTCTTCGGGCACATCGTCTCTTGATGCAGGGAATCCGCACCGTATGTATGATGTCAGCTTCGTCATGGCCCCGTCCGATGCTGTGGCGTTCTTGACTCGGTCCCATGTGATTGCGCCGAGTTTGCCCGCGGCGCGCTTGGCTGACGCCACCATGGGTGCGTCGATATCACAGGCGGTTGTGTGCACCCGAAACGCCGAGAGGTCGCTGGGAAGTCTTGTGTCACCCGTGTCCTCTTGGCATGACGCTGGGTTGCGTGAGGTGGCGTCTGCTGCAGGGATGTCCTTTCCCGGAACGTGTATGATGCGGTATCTCCACATGAGTGTCCGTTGCTTTAGACGAAATAGCCGCGGATTAGCTATCTCGTCTAGAGCTCTGTCGGACAGGATCTTGACTAGGGGTTTGTGATCGGTGGTGACCACGAGGTCGCGGCACCCTAGAGTGAAAAAGCGGCTATCCTCGAGAGCCCACGCCACCGCGAGCGCCTCGCCTTCGATGGGGGCGTACCGGGCTTCCGCTGGTCGCAAAAATCGTGAGCCCGCCAGTGTCACCCGCCATCCGTCTGGGCAGCATCCTGGGACCATGGAATGACAGTCACAGTGCTTCTGGCGTAGCCAGTACCCCACCCCTGTCTGAGACCAATCGGGGTTGAGGCACGTTCGGCGGTGGGGATCGAATATTTCAACACCCTCGGCTATGGCATCAACGATGACCGCCTTGGAACGCTGGAACGCCCGCTCGAGTTCAGGTCCCCACTGGAAGCGGGTTTTCGGACTGAGCAGCGGTTTGAAGGGTGCCATCATGTTTGTTGTCCGGCCGTAGTGGGACACTTGGTTCACTAGGCCAAACCAGGCCCTGACGTCCGTGATGTTTGCGGGTCGAGGGAAGCTGGCGATGGCGTCGAGATATTTTGGCAGGGGCTTCACGCCACTGGAGGAGATGCGGAAGCCCGCAAAGTCGACTTCGGTATTCGAGAACTGTAGTTTCGCGGGGTTGAGGATGACTCCCGCTCTCCCTACGCGCTCCATATAATCGATAACGCGCCACCAATGACCTTCCAGGTCTTCGTCCCACATGATGACGTCGTCGATGCATTTAGATTTTCTAGCGACGTCGGCAATTATGGCATCGTACCGTTCTGTGTACGCATCTTGAGATGCCATGAAACCCATTGGAGCCCGTCTGTACCGGTAACGGCCCTGCTCGGTGAGGAAGGTGGTCTTGTGTCTGTCCTCGGACCGGATTTCGATGGAGTGGTACCCGTTCCAGGCGTCTGTCACCGTCTTGAACACTCCTGGCGGGATGGACCTGGCCTGTTTAGCTGGTGGGACGGTATGATGGGTTTCCCTGGTGCTGTGGCGATTGAGGGGCTGGAGATCAATGGTGCGCCTCGGGGAACCGTCGTGCTTCGCGGTGACCACCATGTTGTGGAGCCACGTCACGGGGGTGTTCGGTGGGACGCGCTCGATAACACCGAGAGCCACATCTCTGTCCAGTTGCTCGGCTACTTCGTCTTGCCAGTGTACTGGTACGTTTGGCGGGCGTCGGGTGACGGTCGGTGTCGTGTTATCGTTCACTCGAATCGCCATAGGCGGCCCCGACATTGCCGGTAGCGGCTGGTGGGGGCAGGTGTTGAGTGTGGAAGATGAGTACCTGTCGACCAGCCACGCCTTCATGCTGTCCCGGTTTGCCATTGACGGGGTGAATGGGAGCCGGTGAGGGCGACCGGGTGGCATGGTGCGCACGGGGCAGCCACATGTGGCGGTGGCACCTGCGTGCGGGTGGCCCAATGGTGCCGATGTCGCCGCTACGGTGGACCCTATCTTGGGAAAGTCCTCTCCGACGATGCCCAGGCTGACCATGGCGCCTCTGCTTATGTAAAAGCGGTCGGTCGAGTCAGTGACGAATGCGACAACCGATGTGCGGTGTTCGTTATCATCTGTATCACGTCCGGACAGCGATAGCAGGAGGGCGCCGAGTATGTTTATGTCGTGGCCGTTCGCCGCGATGACGCGTTTCGTGACGCGGCTGAGGTGCTCACGGCGCAGGTTCAGTCGTCGCATGACGGACAGGCCGAGAAGACATACTTGTGCCCCAGAGTCGGCGACCACTGTGACCTTGGCTGACCTTTTCGGAGGCCTCTGGAGCTTTGATTGCTCGTATGCTGCCGTGTCGACGGACACCATCAGGTCCAGTGTTGGATGTGGCCGCGCTTCGGCCCCGTACCAGCTAATGTCGCTGTCGAAGACGCGATGGCTGGCGGATGAAATCGTCCCGCGACGACGATTGTCGACAATGATCGGGGAGTCTTGGTTCAGCGCGACAGTTTCAACGGCGTTCACATGCTGAAACATGGCCTCTAGGGGCTCAGATGTTCCTCTGGTTTTGTGCGTGCCTTGCTGTCGTTTGGATTTTTTCCAGCAGTCTAGGCAGCTGGTGAACTCCTTCAATTTTCCCCTCACCATGCCGAACTGTGGTGTCCGGCGGCCACATTGACATTGAAATTGTTTCTTAGTCATTTCCGTGTCGCGTGACTGTGTGCTGTTTGGCTGGCGTATCGAGACAGCTTGCCGTTTGTATGCGCTGGCGGCGACATTAAGGCCATCGACCGAGGTGGCCCTTGCTGCGATCTCTTTGCTGTCTATGGCCGCCACTACCTCGCTCAAGGACTTTTGGTCGAGGTTTGTTGACCCGAGGATGTCTTTGCGAATGACTTCGTCCGATATACCGTTGATGAGTATCAACTTTACGATGTCTTCGGTGTAGTCGACCAGAGTTGTGCCGCCGCAGCCGGTTTTTCCGCATTTGCCGTGCTTCGTCCACTGGCACACGCCAGCCATGCCCCGAAGCCTGGCGACAAATTGACGCACTGGTTCACCGCTGTCTTGGCGGGTTTGAAGGAGCTGGGACCGCCGTGCACTTAGAGCTACGCCTAGCACTGCGAGATGCTTCATCGCGGCCAGTACTTCCTCTTCTGTTCTGTCGGCGATTTGCGCGTCCTCTCGAAACAGTGTCGCTTCCAGATCTGGCTCGCAGCAAGCGATCAGCTGTGCGACCACGTTGCCCGTCGATAAGTCGGTCCCGTTTTTGAAGACCGCCCATCTTCTAGTGAAAGCCGCCCATTCATCCTCGCCGATAGACTGCGTGAGGGTGGGCCGGCTGATTTGAGGAGGTTTTTGCCGGGAGCCGTCGGCGCATTCGTGCACGTTCCTCTGGTGCAATTGCATCAGAGCGATGCATGTGCTGATGTCGCCCGCGGTTTTCACTTCGGTGCATCCCCTCGCCTCACAGTGCAGATTAACCGGCATTTTTTGATGGGTGGAAAATCGTGGTCGATATTGACAAAAACGATAATTCGTTGTTGAGTAAAAACGACTAAACGAATATCATGATCAAAAGATATCCTCACACGGAACGCCTGTATTGCCGATAGAGAATGATATTCGCTGCAAACAGATATACATAAACAAACAAACAAATATACATTAAGTGAGAACGCATATGATCGTTAAAAGTAACGTTAACAAACCCAAGGAAATAGTAAACACAAACGTACTTAGTATGTCAACACGCGAGGAATACGACGATAGCGGTGCTGGAAGACACTGTTCTCTATGCGTATTGTGTGTACCGCTGGAATCGAGTACTCGATAGTGCAATATCGAGTACCTGGGTGCTTACGTATTATTCAACAAGGATTTTCAGGGATTTGTTGGTTAGAATGTAGTGGAATGAGCTGCAATAATCAAGACGAGAAATAACAAGAGACTGTATTAATTTAATAATTTAAATGCAGTGTTTACGCTCACACTAATATACAAGCTGTAGTACGTGCTATTTGATGAAAAGTTTCATTGTAACAATATAAAGAACATTATTGTGACCATTACTAAGAATATTTACATTTGCAATTGTAGAGTAAATAGAGATGTATTCAATGAAGATGATGACGACAATGAAATGATAGCACTGAAATGCACTCTTGAAAACAAAACTTATAATAAACAATAAACACTTTGTGGCCTAGCACCAGCCACAATTACAAATACACCACCAACACACGAACACCACCAACACACGAACACCACCAACACTCACAACGCTCAAAACCAGACTGCTTGTAGCTCGCTTCAGCCACACGCACCGGCGTCACACGTCACAATGTCAAAGTACACCGACCAATCAGCACACAATACTCGAGTCACGTGACAAGCCAAGTCACATGAACCACTCACACACGCAGACATATACACGCACATACACGGTAACTCGCATTCATGGAAAAGAGCAGGCACACCATTCGCGCACTTGAACATACACATACATACAGACATACAAACACACCTACGCGGTTACACGATTTCATCACACTGTACATACACAATACGATTACCTATTACAGCAATTTAAGTATTTAACCTTTGTATTAGCTTTCCACTATAAATTGCATTTGGATGGTTATGCTCCTTTTTGCGATGTTAGCCAAATAATATTGAGCCACTTTTGGTGGTTTGTTGTAAAAATGGTACCAGATCTAAGAGAGGGTGGAAAAATAGTACCAACTCGGAAAGAGGATAGAAAAGAAGGACTGGTGTATTTTCTTTCTTCATACCTGCGAACAGAAATTGACCTTTTTTGAAGGAGGTTATTTTTACGACGGTGTGACGGCCCAAGATGCGACCTGGCCCAAGATGCGACCTCGACGCTTGCGACGCGTATAAGGCATTCAATGCCTCCTAGGGTCTGTTATTATCTGTTATGAAATTGCATTTGTTGTTTGAATAGTTTCTTGCTGTCATATTCTGAGTTCACATTGATTTAATAAGTCTTATTGGGGCCTATATTTACTTGAGTGCTTATTCTGGTGTCTTATTTTCGTTGTAGTGGAAGTTGTTTGGACCAATTCCATTGTTTGTTGTGTTTTGTTGTGGGAATGATATCTGTTCAGGAAAATAGCTGCAGACGTTGAGCTATTATCTAGGTGATATTTGTCTTTGTGAACGATTTTTGTCTTTGTGCGTATTTGTCTTTGTGTTTGTGGTGTAGTCGTATTGTAGGCCCCAAACATGAGTTTCTTGGGAATTTCGTTTTGAGCGTGTTCTCCACATGTGTTCATTGCATCTGTTTTCGTTTATCCTCCTTTTCATCTCTTATGTTGTCAGTCCTGTATTTCTGACTATTTCTACGAGTTTTGTTTGGCAATTAAACCGAATAAAATCGTTGATCGGTGGTTTGTTTTTCTACGCGTGAGCATGTGCATATTTAAGAAAAACTAATCGAAGACGAATACAAACGAATCGAACTAAACGAATCGAAGCTACCTAAACACGTTTTAAATGTATGTAGGTGTACACGTGCATTCACATAGGGGTCATTTGTAGTGACCCACAGGCTTGGTTCATCCTTAGATTCTTCTGCAATTATTTAGTTCATTGTTGACTGTCGAAGTGTCTCTTGAGTGACTGTTTTCTGACAATGCATGGCTGATTTACAGCTCGGCTTACAATCAAAGCATCACCATTTCTTACTAAATCAAATCTTGTTCTGCCACGGGGCTAGCAGAGTGGAATGCAGATGTACATGTCCACAATGACTACAGGTCCCCCTTCACTATGGAAAGTATTATCCGCTCAGAGGCGGGGTCTCATAGCTGCCACGCTGCTCGCTGTGACCTGCTTCTCATGGACGAAATTCGAGCATACACATACACACACACACACATTGTGTTCAACACTAATCTGAGTAGAATCAGATTGGTTGATGCTGAACAAGTGTTATACCAACCATGCAGTTTGAACTTGGACGCCCACTGGAGAATCTGATGTTTGATTATTGAAGAGGGCAGCGATGTTTGTAAATATACCCTCACATCCCCCAGAGTAGTGATTTTAAATTACATGAACTTCAATAGTTTTTAGTGTGCGTAGCCTACTTTGTCCACATATTGACCATATATAGGTTGTTGACCATACGCATTTAAACACATCAGTAGAGAAGGCTATGTTCGCGTGTAATTTTGCGGGGGCAAAGCCTCACGGTCCCGGCTGGCACACCCCAGGTCCGGCCGCCACACGGGTTTTCGCAGTCACGGCCAGCACAGAAATACTTTCTCGACACTCGTATCAATCACGTCACCGTTTGACCAACATAAAGCCCACCACCCTTTTGTGGACTCCGTGGTGCAGTTGTTAGCACACCCGCCTCACAAGCGGGAGGTCCGTGGTTCGAAACCCGGCGGAGCAGAATTTCATTGGGCGAATTCTACAATCCCATAGCCATAGCGTGGAGAGGGTCGGTTATGCGGTGGCAGCGAGCTGCACGGGGCACACCTGTGTGTTCATAAGCTTCGGCTTCTTCCCATGTAGCAGCTGTCACTTAGGCATTTAACCTATTAACCACCAGGGAAAACAGTTTAACTCGTGTACTAACCAACAAAGTAACAAGACCAATCAAGCAATAATATATTTCGTATAGCGCATATAACCACATATGCGAGCACAAATAATCAACGGCAAGAATAAATAGAATGGATCAAATGTAGCAAACACGTATACACACACAATATACAGAAACATCAAAACCAGATCAAGCACACATGAGAAAGCTAAAAGATTGCCGAAAACAACAGGCAGCAGAAAATAAACGTGCGCTTATCAGTTTAACCAGTTAATCACCTGCGGTATTAACAAACAGCTATCAGAATCAATCGCACAACAAAACACAACAAACAATGGAATTGGTCCAAACAACTTCCACTGCAACGGAAATAAGACACCAGAATAAGCACTCAAGTAAATATAGGCCCCAATAAGACTTATTAAATCAATGTGAACTCAGAATATGACAGCAAGAAACTATTCAAACAACAAATGCAATTTCATAACAGATAATAACAGACCCTAGGAGGCATTGAATGCCTTATACGCGTCGCAAGCGTCGAGGTCGCATCTTGGGCCAGGTCGCATCTTGGGCCGTCACAACGGTTAGGTTATTTTTGGGTTACTTTTTGTAGTGTGTGCCTACACCGCCAGAGGGCGCGAGGGTATTAGGCGTGGGTGACGCTAACGGCCGTCAGCCAGTGTGTGTACAGCAGTGGTGGTGTGTGTGTCGTGGCGTTGTATCATTCTATTGTTGTTGTATTGTTATTGTTATTGTTGTGTTGAGTGCTCGGTGAGATAGATCCGTTGCTATAATATATCGTACATGGCGCAGCCGACAGGATGTCCGACTATCCGATGTCCGATGTACCGTGTTATGGGGACGTCCGACTCTGCCGCTCTGCACCAGCTCCTGCAAGTCGCGCACAGGGACCTGTCGTTGGACAAGGCACTCAAAATGTGCCAATCGGCTGAGTCAGCCCGCTTCAACGCTGCAGCTATGCGAAGCGCCTCGGCCGATGTGACTGGTTCCCCGGTTCCCCGCACAGAGGTCGCGGCTGTACGCCGTCAGCAGCCGCGCATGCGCAGTCAACTGAGCCGGCAGTCAGATCGCGACGATGGCTCCGCCCCTTGTGTGCGGTGTGGGCAGCATCACCAGTCGGCCCCGTGCCGCGCCGCGGAGAGCTTGTGTCGTCGGTGCGGAAAGCGCGGGCACTACGCGCGCGTCTGCCGCTCATCACAGCCCCGTGCTGGCCGTCGTCGGGACAATTTCGTCAGAGACGTCGCCGATGACACTGATGATGATGTTGACGGTGTTGTGAATGTCAATACACCTGCTTTGTGCTCGTATATCGGCGATGTTTTTGATGACTTTAAACACACGCGCGTAACCGCTATTAGCATCACCGTTTCTGCAGAGGGCCGCGCGCCGCGCGAGGTTAAGTGGCGATGCGATTCCGGCGCCGATGTGTCGGTAATTGACGCTGGGATTGCGCAGCAACTTGGAGTGGCCAACAATAGTTTGCGCCCACCGCGGTCACGCTTGCGGGTCGCCAACGGTCAGTTACTGCGGTGTCTGGGCACGTGCGAGGCAGTCTTGCGACTCGGTGATGCCTCCTGCCGCTCCACTCTGTACGTGGTGCCGTCAGTGCGCTGTGCTCTGCTCTGCTGGCGAGACGCAGTGGAGCTGCGTCTACTGCACCGCGCATTCCCTCGGCAGATGTCTCGCGAACAGCACCTGCAGCAGGTGACCGCTGGACCGGCAGCCACACCTCAGCAATGCCCGCGCTGGACCAACACAGCTCAGCCAACAGCGGCGGATCGTCGTTCGCATAGCGAGCAGCTTATAGCGGCCTTCCCTCGTGTGTTCTCCACGGACGGTCCTCTCCGGGAGATGAAAGGCGGGGCAATGCGGATCGATCTGCGCGATGAAGCGGTGCCGTACAACGTGACGGCTCCCCGCTCCGTGCCGTTCTGTCATCGCGCCCAGGCACAACAGCAGCTGGAGCTGCTTCAGCAGCAGGGCGTCATCGAGCCGGTCTCCCACCCGACAGACTGGTGCTCACCGATCGTCGTTGTCGGCAAGCGCAAGGCAGATGGCACGCCAAACGGCTGCCGACTCACGGTGGACTTCACACGCCTCAACCGCTTCGTTCGCCGGCCTACGCATCCGGTTCGCTCGCCTGTGGAGGCTGTCAGCAGTATGGGCCTCGGCAATCGGTGGTTCACCCAGGTGGACGCATTACAAGGGTACTTTCAGGTGCCCTTGCGGCGCGAGCACCGAGACCTCACCACCTTCATCACCCCGTGGGGCCGATTCAGGTTCTGTCGCGCGCCTATGGGCCTGGTCTCCAGCGGCGACGAGTTCAACCGACGCGGCGACGTCGCCTTGTCTGGCCTACCCGACTCCTGCAAGATCGTGGACGACGTGCTGGTGTATACCGCCAGCTACGACGAGCATCTGCAGCGAGTCTGGCAGCTGCTACAACGCTTCGACGACGCCGGCGTTACGTTGAACCTGCAAAAATTTATGTTCGCCGCCACTTCCGCCAATTTCTGTGGATTCCACATCAACGCCTCTGGATTCACCGTCGACCACAAGAAAATTCGAGCCCTCGCAGAATTTCCCGCGCCGACGGACCTTACATCCCTGCGGTCCTTTCTCGGTTTGGCGAACCAGTTCGGTGACTTCTCGGACTCCATCGCCTCCGCTGCTGAGCCCCTGCGCCAGCTGCTCCGCAAAGGCGTCGAGTGGCAGTGGTCGTCACAACACGACGCTGCTTTCACGGCCGTAAAACGCGCGTTGGCCAGCCCTCCTGTGCTTGGTCACTTCGACCCAACGCGGCCCACAATGCTGGAGACGGATGCAGCACGTGAGAAAGGTCTCGGATTCGTTCTTCGCCAGCGGGATGATCAAGGCCGTTGGCAGCTGATCCAGTGTGGGTCGCGATTTGTGTCCGACACCGAAAGCAGGTATGCTGTGTGTGAGTTGGAGATGCTGGCAGTTGTGTGGGCATGTCAGAAATGCCATCAGTATCTGGCTGGCCTCCCCACGTTCAGTGTGGTCACCGATCACAAGCCTCTCGTTCCGATACTGAACGAGAAGGCACTCGGAGACATCTCCAACCCGCGCCTGCAACGTATGCGACAGCGTCTGCTGCACTTGACTTTTGTCGCTAGCTGGAGACCGGGTGCAAAGCACAACATCGCCGACGCTCTGTCGCGCGCACCTTCCCAGCCTGCTGATGCTGACGCTGACGTTGACGAGTGCTCGTCTGGATTCTTCGTCCAGACGCTGGACGCGTTCACAGACGCAGACGACCTGGGTCATCGCACGTCACCGATTGACACCACCCTGGAGGCGGTGCGAGCTGCGTCTCTGGCCGACGATGAGTGTCGCCAATTGATGACGTACGTGCTGGGCGGTTTCCCTCAGCACAAACATCTGCTGCCCGCCAGTCTCCACCCATTCTGGGGCGTGCGCGACCAGCTCACTGCGGACCATGGGCTGATCCTGGTCGGCTGCCGCCTGCTTGTGCCCAGGTGTTTGCGGAAGGACACCCTCCGTCGGCTCCACGACGGTCACCAGGGGCAGGCCAGGACTGTGCAACGCGCACGGCAAACTGTCTTCTGGCCGGGCCTGAACAACGAAATCGCCACTGCCGTAGCATCGTGCCGAAAATGTCTGCAGTACAAAGACAGCCAGCAAAAAGAGCCATACCTGACGGAACCGCACCCGACACGTCCTTTCGAATCGGTGTCCGCGGATTTTTTCCAACACGCAGGGAAGACCTACCTCGTGTGCGCGGACCGGTTCTCCAACTGGCCACTGGTGTTCGACTGTGGCCGTGACACCTCCTCTCACCAGCTGGTGAAGATGCTACGACATGTGTTCGCCATGACGGGGGTTCCGACCATACTGTCGTCAGACGGCGGTCCACAGTTCACGGCGCGCCACACGGCCGAATTTCTGCGACTTTGGCACATACGCCATCGTGTCTCCAGTCCGCACTTCCCGTCTTCTAATGGGCACGCTGAGTCCGCCGTGAAACGGGTGAAGCGGCTCATTCAGAAGGCGGCGCACGACGGGAACATCGACACAGACGCCTTTGTCGCCGGTCTGTTGGAGCTGTGCAACGCGCCGGGTGCCGATGGTCGCTCCCCCGCGCAGCTTTTGTACGGCCGCCCCGTGTCGTCCGCCGTTCCCGCGCATCCACGCTCGTTTCTGCCGGAGTGGCAGCCGCCCACCGCTGAGTGCGACCGGCGAGCGGCGAGCTTACACAACAAGCAGGTCGCCCAATACAACCGGTCGGCTAAGGTGTTGCCGCCGTTGCGGCCCGGCACTACGGTGGCTCTCCAGGACCCGACATCCGGTCGCTGGGACCGGACTGGCGTGGTCGCCATGACTGGCCGTCGCCGCCAGTACGCTGTGCGCCTGCCTCACGGCGGTCTCTACTGGCGCAACCGTAGACACCTGCGACCAGCAGCCAACACACCCTCGCCCGTGGTACAGCCGCCGCTCGAAGTGCAGCCGCCGCCATCTGTTGGCACGGCGCCGCTAACGTCGCAGGAGACCAGAAGCAGACCCGCATCACCGCCGCCGCCGCCGGGGGAGAATGTGGGCGGTACATCGGAAGCCTCACGAACCCCGCAATTCCGCCGGAGCGCCCGAACACGCAGACCACCGTCGCATCTGAGCGATTACGTCTGCAGAGCCGACAGCGCCCCCTCCACCACTTGAAGGGGAGATGTAGTGTGTGCCTACACCGCCAGAGGGCGCGAGGGTATTAGGCGTGGGTGACGCTAACGGCCGTCAGCCAGTGTGTGTACAGCAGTGGTGGTGTGTGTGTCGTGGCGTTGTATCATTCTATTGTTGTTGTATTGTTATTGTTATTGTTGTGTTGAGTGCTCGGTGAGATAGATCCGTTGCTATAATATATCGTACACTTTTTATAGGTTATTAGGTTACTTTATATGTTTACAAACAAACAACAAACAAACCGTGTTTTTCATATAGCGCACTAATCGGCAAAGGCGTGATAAACATGTGATATAGCGATACAAAAGTAACAATAACATTTAAACTCATAGGTTTTTAGGTTACTTTTTCTCGAAAATAAAGTTACTTTTTCCTTATTTTTAGGTTACTTTTTTGGCAGCCCTAATTATTACTATCATGACACGGACAAACGTGGCACACAGACATACAGACAAACCGGCGTACACAGAGCTGGTAGGGTCGCGAGGTGACGCGCTTCAGTGCACAATTAGTACATGAAACATCAGTGCACAATAAATACATGACACTACAGTCACATGTCAATAAATCACTTTTGTTATTGCTTCTTTTGTGTGTCTTTTTCCTAAACTGTTTTCTTTTAGTCTCCTCATTTTCTTATTGCACTGGCGGATCCAGCGGGCTGAATGCACTCCATATTTACTTTTTCGGGAAATAACACAAATTGCTCAAATGGTGTTTGTGTTGTTACGCTCAAAGGGTTGAAGGAATTCAATGTGAAATCGAGATTTACCGGAAAAACATGGCTGATGGGAGCAGCATGTGTTGCGTTGCATATGACAAAGACGTGTCCGCTGGTCACAACGCTGGTCACAAGTCACAGCTCGGGCAGCACAACAAATCGGCTGCTCACTCGAAAAACATTAAATACATTTTTTTATGCAGAATCGAATCATTGGAATTATTGCGCCTCGAAGCAACAGTCCAAAAATGGCAGCCCTACCATGAACATTTCGAGTGTAGTTACTCATGTTTCGCAGAGCCCCGCGTTTTTTTTCTTTAGCCCCCTTCAGCCCCCCAACGGAGGAATCCTGGCGCCGCCACTGCACTTCTACCTTATCGGAAGGGCCCAATCAAGGTAAAACTTTCGCCACGCACTACGAAAATTTCGCCCCCCTAAAAGTGGCTTCTCAATAGAATATCGCTATATGCATGCTTAAAATGCAAATAATCTTCAAAAGACTCCAAAATTCAAATATTATATGAAAATTTTGTAACATTTTGTGGTTTTGACAACATATTTTGCCATTTTCAGCCACATATTGAAAACATAAAACGCCGAAAATTCTCGCATAAAAATCCCAACTCTATACATGACTGATCGCCCCCGAAATTTAGCCCCCCTCCCTCCCCCAAATTAATTCAGCCTGTCCCAAAATTGCACTCTGGATCCGACACTGTCATATTGGGCACTCTCATTGTGCTGACACTATCTTTTTGGTAGCAGGAAAAACAACAATCTATTCCTTGATTCAGAGTTTGGTTGAGTCAGAACCTCCTAAAACTGGATGTGTGTTGAGAGTCTGAGTTGTCTGACATTTCGCTCGAGCTCGATTGTATTTGACCGTTGACTGGCATGAGTGGTGGTGGCTTAACCGCCACACGCGCTGACAGAAAAGGGTCGGATTCTGCACCCAGCTCAACAACGTGAGGTATGTCTTCTGGTACCTGCTCGTCGGTCATGATGAAGTATAATGACAATTAACTTGGAATTATTCGACTGACGTTCGGGGTCACCAGTTGTAGCTTTTTTGGTTTGGTACGAGCACTCAGAAACTCCTTGGCTATATTAATACAGCAAGATTACACGCACATAAAAAGGAGCTCGATGCGCCATCGGCGCTACGCACTGACTACTGTGTTAAATCTACCATGGCGATACGTGACATTTGATTTGGCTCTTGTCATACGATCTGTCAGCATCAGCTGACGCTGCAAACACTGGCAGGTCGAGCTGCACCTTTTCTGAAATGCACACGCCGGGCAGTGCCAACGCCACCTAGATACAGGAAGCACTGCAACACTGCTTAAAGTATGATAGAAATAGCAGCGAATGCAAACGCCCAATGTCACTACAATTGTGAACGCAATACTAATAGAAACACGTCGAACCAACTACGCTGCACTGAAAATATTATGCGCACAACGCCACAAACACAATTATCACAGCGAAAACACGTAAAATCGCAAAACGCGCAACGCCACAAATACACACAACACCACAAACACGCGCTGACAACGAACTGACAACACCACACTGACAACGAACTGATCACGTGGTCAGCGATGCAGCGTCAGCGTTTCAACGGTTTGTAGCTGAGTAGTGATGCAAAAAAAAACGTTTTTTTTGTTGCGGTTTTTTTTGCAAAAAAAACATGTTTTTTTTAGGGTTTTTTTGTTTTTTTTGTTTTTTTTTTAGAATGAGCCCCAATTGTCCCCTGATATTGGATTTTCATACATAGAAATGACTTTAAATGATGTTTGGTGCTTTTTTACATGTTATATTTCAAAGTTATTTTAATAATAGTATAAAAAACAAATATGTATCAATAAATATCCCAAGATAATGTTTGAAAGTGCATCCCGGCTCGGTTGCTCAGGTTTTATTCATTGAAAAAAACAATTGTTATTGAAATATGGCTATAATGATGTGGATATTTGAAATAATCTGTCAGCAGAACAAAACAAGTTATTTGATTGATCAAGTATTTTTTAAGGAATCTATGTTTTTTATGAAAGGAAGCCATGATGTTTTTATGAATGAGGTCACTTGTATTTACCCCAGAAAATTGAAAATATATTAAATATGTGTAATAAAACAGCTATAATGCGTTTGAAAGCCATACTATAGTTGTTTGTACGGTACTGTGCTGCACTTCTAGGTATCATTCAATTCTCATTGTTCTAGGTGTATCATTGAAATAAGTTTATCATATTGTGAAATCAAAAATTTAGCGAGCTAAATACAAGGTAGGATATACGAAGTATGGAATAATACTGTTATGAACAAAACTGTTAAATCAATACTCAAAGCGTAAATAAGTCATATATTCCCCAAGTTGTTTGTTGTCCGTCTTCCGGTGGCGAACACATGAACGTGCCAAGAAGCGGTCATAAAGGACTGGTGAATGAGACGGCGACACACACTCGTCTATATTGACGGCTCGATGATCGATGACGGTCTTTTGTCATGTGGTAAACCACCACATACTATTTTGACTCGTACGCAAACAGCTCGGTGCTGGATGACAGGTATTTGTCGGATGCGAAAACACCACACAATCACCAACTAGTCCATGTGCTCAGTCAGTTTCCAGCAGTTGTATCTGGTGTGTCTTGTATTGATAGTCCTGTGGTGAGCAAGTGTGAGAGAATGCCCGGCAGAAAGAAAACACAAGTTTCCAAATTGTTCGTGGATGTGCCAAGCGAAACAAAAGTACCCGAAGTAAAATGCCTGTTCTGCTCGTTGGTACTATCGAAAAATGGAAGCAGAATGGCAAAGCACATTGCAAAGTGCACAAAATGTGACACCAACACCAAGGCAAGATTCGTGAAGACGCACAAAGGCCAAGAGGATTATTTCACTGAAACGGAAGAATCGGTGGCCAGTTCAGCGTCTTTCACGACATCTGCTTCAGCAAAGTCATCCCAGCTGAAAATCGCTTCGTTCACCTATATCGACAAGATGACAGAAACGCAAACAGTAAGTACAATAATATTCTTCTAATTTTTCTAATTAATATTCTAATAATTCTAATTTCAATATACCATAACACATCTTCAATAATTCAAATATAATTTATGCGTACACATTATTGGCCAGAAAACTATAGTTTCCGTTATAATTGTTTTTCAGGAGGAATGTCAGCTACAATTAGCCCGGGCCATTTATGGCAGCGGGTGTCCACTGAATCTCGTCGACAACAACCTTTGGGCGAACTTTTTTCGGACAATCAGGCCCTCATTTAAACCACCGAGTCGGGATGCATTGTCAAACAATCTGCTGGAAAAGATCTACCAGGAGTGTTTTGTCACTGCCAAAGAAATGGTAGAAACTGCTGCCAGTGTTGCAGTAGTGTGTGACAGCTGGACAAACATCAGGTGAGCATTTGAAATGCATGTTCTGTCAAATGCCATTCGTCTCTATGTATCTTAAATTGAAATACATTCGTTTCGCATTCATATACTGAATATATTTGAATTACAGGAATGAGGGGATTACAAACTTCATTGTAACGGTGCCAAAGCCGATATTCTGGAGAAGCATTGCATCAGGTTAGTTTCAATTGAACGACAGTCAAGCATCGATCAAAACACGTATCCAATGCTATGATCCAATATTCCTCACAGTCATATTTTCACATATTTTCAAATTACACAAACAAAATTACAAAATTACAAAAACGTATTTTCAAATTTATTTATAATTTGGGCTGATGCTGTCATATTTTAGTTAATGTTAGCAAGTATGCTGCGACATCTGATTCCATGTTGTTCAATTTTCAGGTGCAGAAAGCCACACTGGCCAGTATATCGCCGATCGCTTGAAACAAGTGATCGACGATATTGGGCCAATGAAAGTGTTGGGCGTCTGCACAGACAATGCCTCCAACATGAAAAAGGCTTGGGAACTGATACAGTTGGAGTATCCCCATATTAGAACGTACGGTTGCATGGCTCATGCCCTGCAACTGGTATTCACAGATGTGAATAAAATCAGCACTGCTGTCAAGGTACAGTCAGACTGTGTTGCTGTTTGCAAGAAGATCAAACAGTCACAAAAACTCTGTGCTCTGCTGAGGCAGCACCAGCAGCAGTCCACGCAAGAACATCGTCAATCTCTGAAATTACCAGTGAAAACAAGGTAAAAATTTACGCAATATTCTGAATTTATTGGCCTTTTTTAGCGTTTCATTGGCTTGCCAATGAGCTAACTATGAACGTTTATTGGAAGTTTTCATGAGTTTTGATACAATTATACATGCGAATTAGTATTTATAATGAATGAAAGGATTCAATTAGTTGTTGACATTCGCCGCTCGGTAGTATCATAAGTATTTTCTGTTGTTTCAGATGGGGATCTGTCGTGCAGTGCCTGAGGAGTGTGATTGGCAACAAGCATTCTCTTCAGGCACTGGCCATCAACGACGACGCCAAACCGTGTCTGGATTCATCCGTCCGAGGCATCTTGCTATCAGAAGCATTCTGGTGCCAAACAGAAGGCATCCTAATGCTTCTAGAGCCGGTGGCAGATAACATTAAAACCATCGAAGGAGACGATAAGCCCCTTTCACTGGTAATGAAAACCTTCAGAGACTTGGAGGTCTCTCTTGAGCGAAATCTCCCCTCCTCTTCACTTTCAAAAAGTGAAGAGGATTCGCTCAGAAACATAATTCTTGCGCGGAAAAAATTTCTGGTGAAAGGCATTCACATGGCGGCGAATTTGCTAGATCCCAGATATTGTGGATCTCACCTTTCACCAGACGAATCAGTGAGTACCTATCGCAGTTATTTTTTTCATTAATAACAATTTACATCTACAATCCAGCTTTGTGGTACCTTTGTTGTTCCACTGCAATACTCAAAGTTTTAATTCACCTAAATCAAGTTTGAAATAGTGATATTTAATTATTGGATCTTTCATGACTGTTTTTCAGATTGATGCGATGGAGGAGATCCACGAGATTGCCACTCAACGGCAAGATGTGGATTCGTCTCGAATTGTGGCTGAGCTGGCAGACTTCAAGTCGAAAACAAAACTATTTGCCAAACAATTCATCTGGACTGCTGTCCACAAAACCTCGCCGGATAGTTGGTGGAATGGCATCTGCAGCTCCACTCAACTCTCGCGGATTACATCCGGTATTCTGCAGCTGCCTCCATCCAGCGCATCTGTTGAGCGATCCTTCAGCAGACATGCACTGGTTCATTCTGCTAGAAGGAATCGCTTAACAACCGACAGAGCTGCCAAGCTGGTGTTTATCGGGCAATATCTGGCACTGCGTGACCCCGATGACATCAGACATGTCGAGCCTGAACCACAGCCCTCGACATCACGCAGAGCCGCTGAGTTTGTACCTGAGTCCTCTTCAGAGTCAGATGATTGTGAAAGTTCAACAGACTCTGGAGAGGACTAGCAATGTCGTTGATTCATTCAAAAATTAAAACAAATGGAATATTTTCACTGATTGCTGCGATAGTGTGTGTATGCCTGTGCGTGTTTGTATTGTAAAATGTGTTTGTCGTTGAGCGCATTTCGTTTTTATGTCCTGTTTGTTCTTGTGTTTATATTGATGTTTCGCTGTAGTATAACCAAACTATTTTGTGTGTTATTAATGTCGAAATAATATATGTAGAATGCATATACGGGATGAATTTTGCACGATATCAAACCAATCTACGCTAATACTTTCTATGAAGGGTTGAGCTACAGAAGCATAACAATAATTATCAATCAATTATCAATAGGGTATTATAAAACGGTTCTTATGCCTTGTTTTCTTACACAATGATTTTTAACTCAATAATTGAAAACAAAACTATACTTTACCTAGAAGTGCAGCACAGTACCATGCAAACAAACATTATGACTTTCCGACACATTATGACAATATAAGTGTACATATTCAAGGATTATTCAATATGATAGGGCCACTAATAGCATGAATAACATATATGCTTATAAAAATTATTCAGTCAACATCCCAGAATATATTATTTCTTTAATTCAAGTTCTTAGCATTACTTTTTAAAAAAAAAACAAAAAAACGTGTTTTTTTTGGTCGAGGTTTTTTTTGGCAAAAAAAACGTTTTTTTTTAAAAAAACCATCGTTTTTTTTTGAGGTCGCATCTCTATAGCTGAGTCATAGCAAGCTGTGATACTCAGATAGCGTTAGGACGGACGGGCTGACGTAACACCCCCCATGGGGAGGGGATGGAAAGGCCTTGTATCTAGGTGGCGTTGGCAGTGCAAGCCACACATACATACATATGAACGCACACACACACACACACTCACATACTCACCAGCACAGAGGATTCCACACACACGCACATGCAAGTAATGCAAAACACCATACCACAATGACACATATCTTCAACTTGTTCGAAAATAGCAAACGTTATGTAACACGCTATATTAATGTAAAAATAACTGAACACCTCAAAGAACAACAATATTCACCCAGTGACTACGATGATTTTTCACATATAAAGACAACCTTGATAATTAATTATGTGTATTGTTAATAGGAAGAAAAGTAAGTCATGTTCAGAGGGAAATATTTAGATCTATACACGATGTCACACGCGATTAATCGTGATTCATGCCCTTGTGATGCTCGGATTTTATGTATGAAATCTTCACACACGGAGCAAATGTACACTTCACTACACACGGAGCAATGGTGACAGAATATCTAGATTAAGTTTTTTCCATTGCTGGGGATCTAGATATTCTGTCGCCATCGCTCAAGAAATTCTGTCACCATTGCTCCGTGTGTAGTTGACAAAAAACTGCATCAAGTCCTATGGGTGGCCAGCCACCCAATTGTCGGGAAAGAGTTAATGTATAATATTGAGTGATTAAATTATTTGATGATGGAAAAGATTATGCCTCATCACAGTCAAGAATTACCAACAAGACACAAACGCAATGTGCTTGCTGTACAAATATATTTCACACACTTATTGAACCCACAATCACTGGACAATATCAAGTGTGTGTGTGTGTGTGTGTGTGTGTGTGTGTGTGTGTGTGTGTGTGTGTGTGTGTGTGTGTGTGTGTGTGTGTGTGTGTGTGTGTGTGTGTGTGTGTGTGTGTGTGTGTGTGTGTATTTAGTCTAACATTCCATCCGTGTTGCCCACTGATGCCCCATTTTGACTGGCTCCATCGTGTGCGTTCGCCTGCAACAAGAATCAACACACACACACACACACACAGATACATACACACAGATACATACACACATACACACACAGAGATATAACTTTATGTAATAGTCAACATCAAAAATAAATGTACAATTAAGTCAAATAGTATGTATTTGTATACAAATAACTGAATTACATAAAAACGTACACGCAGACATGGATCCAGACAGGGGCTCAAGAGGCTGAAGCACCACCAAATGTTTCCATCAAGTCCTCATAAACAAGAGATTCACTAAGAGAGGTCAAGAAAACAACATACATTTATATAGAAGTTGTTAATATAATAATGTTCGCAAATGCGTCGCATAATGATGCATGTACACAACTGATAGCCACCGAAATTCAGCCCCTCCCAAAATTGCACTCTGGATCCGCCACTGACACACACATACAGACACCTTGACACACAGACATACAGACACCTTGACACACAGTTGAGCGCGGTGGATGGCTGATCTTAGCAGCAGAGCTCTGGTGTGTTTGATATAGTCATTGCCCAGTGTCAGCGCTCGTTCAAACATACTGCGTCTCTCATCAACACTGCACACGTACAATATCTGTACACATGAACACACACAAACACACACACACACACACATATATATATGTATATATATATTCGCGCTTACAAACGAGATTAAAGTCAATTGCAATTTCGCATTTTGCAATCTTTTTCCTGGTGGATTCTAAATATCTTGCCAGTTTCTGGTCGCTTTGACTCAAACACTTCAAAAGCGTTCCTATATTCTGTAACGTTTAGGAGTTTACTGACTCCATCTTCAGACAATTCATAAAAGCACAATACACATGATATACAATACAAAACGAATATAAACAATTGTTCAAAATGTGGGCGAATATTTAAATACAATGACTATAGTCGCGCCTAGGTGCTAGCGACCAGAGATCACGCCAAGGTGCTATCATCAGGCGGATGTGCGGGCGTCTGACTGTCGCAAGAGCGAGTCGAGTTTCGCTCATATGGGGGGGGGCTCGCTGAGTTGGAAGTACACCATTTTCTTCCTGTTGAATGTTTATTGATGGCCTCAGCTGGGTGATGTACACTGCTTCAAGCAGGCGCAGTCGACGTGCGTCGTTTTAATACGCCAACACCTCAGTACCGCGAACAATATCATCACGTGTCAGTTTGTGTTTGTGAGCCGAGCTGAAATGTTTTTTATGGCGCCGTTGCTCAGGTGGTTTTTTGATGGCGCCGTTGCTCCTTTGTAAGCGCGAAAATCTACTGCCTGGCTACACCAATATCAATATATATATATATATATATATATATATATATATATATATATGTCAGTGTCAGTGTGCAAGTGTGTGTGTGTGTGTGTGTATGTACCAATGTGTGTGTATCAGTGTGTATGTGTCTATGTACGTATGTAAGTGTGTATGTGTGTCAGTGTATGCCAGTGTGTCAATGTATGCCAGTATGTCAGTGTATGTCAGCGTGTCAGTGTCAGTGTATGTCAGTGTGTGTCAGTATGTGACGGACACCTTATTGTGAGAGTCAATGCGAGCCTGAATTTGACCATCGAGAATCAACGTGATTATTTCATCTTCCAGCTCCGACACAGAACAACTGAACGCCTGCGACATCAACTGCAAATCTGCCGACGCATATGGACTAACACACAAACATACATACACATACACAAACATACATACACACTGACACACAAACATATATACAGATACATAAAAAAATGTTTATGATGCTTGTATAAATGGTATTTTGTTATTTCAAAATATATAAAATTATTGCATATAAGAATAATGTGTGTGTGTAATTGCACATATTAAAGGATACATTTGACATAAAAAACATTGTCAAAAAGTGTATTTGTATGTATTTGTATCAAGAATAAATCGTTGTTGACAAACAATACGTCTTATGTCTTACATACACCCACACACGCACACGCACACACTGACCTGAAGTACTGAATGAGCGCGCGGTTGCGAATGACAGCGTACAATTGCTCCACATACTTGGACAAATAGATATCGAGCAGTAGAGAATCGCGCAGCTGATGCAGCGCGTGCAGACACTGAGCGTAGCAGCTGTCGTAGAACAGTTGGAGAGCGTCGCGCAGCTGCGGCTCCAGCTCGAGAAACAGCTTGAACGAGGCGCTGGCCAGCAGCTGGGCGCGCAGCTGTTGCCGACTGAATGTGGCCAGCGCACATAATCCTGCGTACACTGCCACATTGCTGGCAGATAGCAGCTCGGGCAGTTCACAATGATCGAAACTGCACTGCGGCCCGCATCACATAGACACATACATGATGAGTGCACATGCTTGTGTGCACAAGTCTCGAAAATGACCGATTTCGGCCAATTTCGATTAGCAATCACTGAAATCAGCAGACAGACAGACAGACAGACAGACAAAAAGAGACGAACAGACATACAGATAGGTAGATAGAGGCATACAGACAGAGACCTTGATGAAAGCTCGTGCCGCCGCCTCAAAGTTTGCGTGTCGCAGATGAGCCAGTCCAGCGAGCAGGTTGAGTTGTGTGTGAACTGTGTCTTGCCAGCCAGCAGGCTCGTTATCACAGGCTGTCATCTCGGCCTTGATCACATAACTGCTCACGTGGGCCCAGTGCTGCAAATATGCCGACACCTGCACACACACACACACACACACACACACACACACACAAACACACACATGAGCGATGCAGCATGTCCACATGGCTTCTTAGTGTACTTAAAGATGTCGGCATACGCCAGTACCAAGTAAAGGAGGAAGAAACGAAAAAAGACAAAAGAAGAAAAGAATAAGAACAAAAACGAGAAGTCACCTTGGCCACATTGAGACACATATTGACCACGTGGCGACCACTGGTGCAGTAGTCCCGAGATCTGGAGTAGCATTTGAGTGCGTTGCCCAGATCACCGCAGTCCATGTAGTGATCTCCGAGATCATCATGACCACGCCTGATCGACTCCTTGATCGAGTTGGCTTTGTAGTTCTTCAGATCGGAGTCCAGCTTCTCCAGTTTGAGAGCGGCCCGCTTCGAGCGACTGTCGATCCACTGTTGATCAAGTACTGAAGCTGCGCCGACCGCACTGGACTGCCCTGTCACGTCGGGCAAGTTCTGACCTGACCTGCACGGCGCCCAACACACACACACACATACACACAAATCAGATTGATGAAATGGTCAGAAAACCAGCTATCAAGTAGCTAATATTAGAATTGCATTTGCCTACAAAGACGCTGATATGATCAGGAGATGGATTATTATACTGATAAGGCCGATCCTGGAGTACGCAATTAGTGTGTGGAATCCTCACCTACAAAAAAACATATACATATGCTGGAGAAATTTATAACAGAATCACTCCCAAAATACCAATGTCTTGAATACACACAGAGACTGGACAGGCTGAAAGAAATAAGAAAGAAATAAGAGAACCAGATTTGATGATGATTTTCACAAGTCTGACCGGCATGGAAGACATTCAAAATGAGAATTCGTTTAATTTATCAGCGTCAAAGAGAGGACAAGAAGAAAACTTTTACAAAACAAAAATTATAGACATGTGGAAAAATGCAGCTTTCCTAATAGAAGTATAAGACAGTTAAGTACTATGAATTACCGGCAAATATGAAACACCAAATAACTGTTAAAGGTTTCAAAAGAGTTCTTGACTCTTTCCTGATTACTACAACTCGGTGAGATACACATGCATACAGCTGTCACCGTGTACACCTAGTTACAGAAAGATACACGAAGTAAAGGCGAAAAAGCATAAAAACGCAAAAATTATTAGAGTAAGGCGAGAAGAGATTGCAGCCACTAGAAAGAGGGGGTTCAGAAGGGCGAGGGGAGGGGACGGGGGACTGACGCGACTGCTTCCTGCATTTTACGATGTAGAGACTGATAGAGCGACACATTGAGAGTGTCGTGCACGTGAGACAGGGCCAGCTGCAGCGCCTCGACTCTCAGTGGCCGACAGTGATCGGCCACAAACACCAGCCGGTACAGTCGACCGAGACCTGCGACCACACACACACACACACACACACATAGACATTGCATTAAGACATTTGTAAACGTGCATTTGTATGTTTACCCGTGGATCTATAAAGCACTGGCGCGCACACACACATATACATGTACACAGACACAAACACAAACGTCTAAAGATTGGAGACAAATTATATACAACGCACAGAGGCACGAATGTACACAAAGACATCAATATTACGTTTCAAAATATTGAGGAAATTAATGCATACAGCAGACAACCGGGCATACACACACACACACACACACGCACACACACACACACACACACACACACACACACACACACACACACACACACAAGGAGCTCGTCAACATGATGAACCAGGCGTACAAATAGGACAGGAGTATCATGTGAACAGACTGTGTGCCTTTATAAGCGGCCGTGTACACGTCGAGGTCGATGGCGGCCGTTGACACTTCCACTAGAGGATCTTCCGTGGCATTCTCATTCTCCTCGGCGGCAATATCGATCTGCATTGGCTCCAATGCGTTCTGCAACACGTCAAAATATTATTATTATTATTATCATCAAGTACAGGTGAATCAATTGGCATGGGGATAGTGCAACCACTATTACCAATCTGCGGTGGCCCGAAACTCCTGAAGGCACATAAAAATCGACGCTTACACACTCTATCTGACAAAACACCGGTAAAACTCAAATGCCGATACACGCTTGAAACGTCAATGGAAATGAAAATACAGGTAGGTTCAAACATCGGCAGGACATCCCGTCAAGAAACCTTTGAAAAGGAAGAACCTTTGAAAACCAAGAAGCCTTTGCAACCGTTGAAAAGGACCTCCCGTCAAGAGCGAGAAACAGAACACTAAAATACTTCTCGGAAGTAATGAAAAATCACATCTTACTTGTGATGAAGTGTTTCCAAAAATATTCGACTTAAAAGGCATCGCGCAAAAACAAACTAAAGTTATACCGAAATCAGACTCTACGTGACGCCAGCTAAACTGGGATATATTGTTATGAGCTGCCGAGCTTGTCTATAAGTCTATATTGTCTCTAGTTTGGCATTTTCTATTCGGCATTCTCCTGATGCTGGATGATTTGTGTTTTTATTATCAAGTAATAATGTAATATATGTACACACAATGATCGACTTGACCTAATCCAGAAATTTTAGTTGATTTCTCAATATCAAGGTCTTGCTCATTCTCCAAATGCCTAGACAAAAATACCGCATCTTTGAAATATGCGCATTGTGGTGAGAGAGGTAAGCGCGTTGACGTCTACCGTGGTTAGTGATATTGGATATAGGCCGAATAAATGTTAGGGATGGTGTTCTTCTAATCGAACTATTGTTCATGCTGTCATACCTGTTTTCAATGTAGTTTTTTTGCTGCAGAATAAGAGGCCTCCTTTTATCAGTGGTGGAGGGTTACAACATTGTGTTGAGTTGTGCAATATTTTTATTGTAGTGGCCTATAGATATTGTTATGAGGATTTTCCATTATTCCCATTTTTCATTTTATAGTTACAAGGATTTCACATATAGATAAAATTTTAATTTTTTAGGTTTTGTGCATTTTTGCACGCCAGTAAGTTCTCATTCGACGGTTGATTATATTGGGGAAGCTGCTGTTGCAGCCGTTGATTTGGTGGGGTGAAGATGGCGGGCAAGATGGACGCGGTCGGCTTCATCATCAAGTCGATGGTCGAGCGAGACCCCAGCAAGCGACGAGTCAAGCCTAGCCAGCAGGCGCTCGAGGATTTTGACGGTGTCGACTTGGAAGGCAGCTCCAGTGACGACAGCGACTTCAAGATCGACGACGACAAGATGGATCATGATGATGATGAAGATCTGGACTCGAACGTCAGTGCCGATGATGCTGATGGTGATGAAGACAGCTCGTCGGAGGACAGCGATTCCTCTGATGATGACGAAAATGCAGGTTCACATGTGGTATCGAGCGATACGACCTTGGCTGGCGCGCGGTCCCACGATACCAGCGTGCGTGAGCTGATTGCACGTACCAATCAGTCGTCTACATCACGTGCTGTCAGGCCTCTCAAGGTGTGTTGTGTGTGTCTGGGCACGCGCAGTCTGGAGCACAACGAGATCATTGAGTGTGACAACTGCCACCTGTCAGTACATGAGGAGTGTTACGGCACCAGCGACGCTCTCAGTGTGTCCAGCAGTGGAGGAGGAGGTGGTGGCGTAGGTGATGGTTCTCCTGACTCCACCACGGAGCCGTGGTTCTGCGAGGCATGTCGGTCGGGTGTTGCGTCGCTGCAGTGTGACTTGTGCCCTGTGCTGGGCGGACTGTTGAAGCGCACCGACACTGGACGTTGGGTTCACCTGGTATGCGCGCTCTACATTCCCGGCGTGGCGTTCGTCGACCTGGATCGTCTCACATCGGTCACGCTGTTCGAGGTGGCCTACTCGCGCTGGGGCAGCAAGATATGCTCGCTGTGTGAGGACCCGCTGCTGGCTCGCACCGGAGTCACCGTGCAGTGTGACGCCGGCATGTGCAAGGTCACCTTCCACGTGACCTGTGCGCAGCGTCACGGACTGCTCGAAGAAGTAAGGCACGAGGAATTGGGCGCCGACCCTTACTTCGCGCACTGTCGCGCTCACTCAGATAAAACAGCCGTCCGTCAGCGCAAGGCCAACTTTGCTGCCATGCAACAGTATATGGCTGAACCGCACGCGGCCAAGATGGACGCACGTCGCCTTGCTGCTCGTCTGGCTCGCACGCGGGCCTCACAGCGAGCGGTCCAGACCAACGAGACGCTGGGCTGGACGCCGACCATGAAGCTGCTGCGGCCGGTGGCCAGTAGTGCCTATTTGTGCCGCATGTTGGTGCGTCGCGCCGAACTGAGGGGTGCTGAGACTTTGTCGGCGGCTGTCACGAGCACTGCGTCTGGCGGAGTCGGAGGCGGTGCGTCAGATGACGTCGCTAAAAAGTGGCATATTCCTCCGGCGTTCAGTGCTGAGTTCGTCAACTACTTTATGGATCGCGGCGGTCGGCTGGCTTCGCTGAAGCAGCAGCTCGTGCAGCTGTTGGCCGAGCGACAGTTGCTCGAGGATCGAGACAAGCGGTTGTCGATAAATCGTCGGCAAATTGACGAGCGAGTGGCAGCCGCCCGACAGATGGGCGCGTTGTTGCGCAGCGAGGTGAACGCTCTGTACGACTCGCTCAGTCGTTTAACAGGTGAGCAGCTGAAGCGGCCAACACAGCTGCTGCTGGCGATGTCGCCGTCCAAGAAGCAGCGACGTTCCAGCGGCATGTCGTCGCTCCACGGGGCGGCAGACGGAGGCGGCAGTGACGCTGCGCCAACAGACGGCAGTTCAGCGCGTGAGTGCGTGCAGTGCGGCGGTGGCAGCAGTGAACGTGGCGTCATGGTGGTGTGTGACTCGTGCGAACGTGCCTATCACCGACAGTGCTTGCAGACACCGTTGTCGAGACTAACACGTCGCTCACGCACGGACGCGTGGAGATGCTGGCGGTGTATCGACGCTGCGACCGCCTCCGATTCACCTCATCAGTCGTCGGGCACGCGGTCTAAGCGGTTGCGTCAGCCGACAGAACTGTTTCAAGGAAGCAGTCCGTTGCGACCGCGATACACCAGAAAACCGGCGCCCAACCGTCGCAGAGCCAAGTGCACCGACCGGAGGGCTCGACAACACCAGCAATTGAAACAGGATTCCCTCACGACCTCCGCTCAAATCGATGAAACTATGAATGATAGGGTGGACAGTGTTGTGACTACGGTTAACTCATCGGCTACGATGGAGAAACATTGTGGGGAGGCAGCGCCAGATGTTAATGGCTCTCAATGTACGTCCGCTCTTCAGCAGATTTTGGCTAATGCGAACACAACAGCCGGTGATGAGGAAGGTGCAGTTGTTCTTGACGTACCTCAATCACAGCTGAAATGTGGGACATCCAACGGAAAATTCTCCGAGTCCAGTATTGGTGCCGCTGAAGAGCTTCAACCAGTTTCTAGTGGCATGTTTGAAGTTGACCGTAATCATCCTGGTGATCACAAGCCACCCGTGATGTCTCCTCATCGAGCGCATTGCTCAGCTGATGTTGAGGACAAGGTGCATCCATATCAGTGGAAGAACTCGACCGTCAAGTGTGAAACAGACCTCATTCAAGACGAGCAAGTGGTGATGACGGTGGACGTTGTGTCCAAGTCGTCTAACACGGAGTCGATTAATTCTCCCACACCGTCAGACGGACCCTGTGGCGAGAAACCGCACGATTTTACGTCGGAAACCGTGCAGTTAATCAACTTTGAGAATAAAGCTGCAATGTTGTCTAGTGATGCGGTAGACACTGTTGTGAAGAATGTTCAGGAGCCAATGGGCGACGTTGCTCCAATGGACACGAGGTCGGGCGAGCCTGAGGATGACGATCAACAAATGACTGCCACGCATATCGTCGTGTGTAACGTTGTCGCCGATCCGCAACATAACGTGTTTTCACAGCGAGGACTGAGGCGTCGGAGTGGTCGTCCCCCGTGGAAATATATCACCGATTTACCCCGACTTGATACGGCAGAGGCTCGGGAAGAAGAGAGTGCGAGTAATGAGGTAGTTCGAGGACGCCCACGCGGTCGTCCTCGTTTACTCAATAGACCGGTGCGCTACCAGCCTACGGGAAGGAGGCGAGGAAGACCTCGCGGAGCACTTAATAGATTTCCGAGGGGCATGCGTGGAGTTCCTTCTCGACGCAGACGAAGAGGACGGGGTCGTTCCGGTGGTCGATTTTCTCACACGGGTTCACGTGGACGCGTGGCGCAGGTGCACAGGAGTAGCAATGTTTCCGGTGAGCGATCGTCTCGTGCATCCGCGTCAGAATCGTCTGACGGGTGTTCGGAAGACGATCGACCATCGCTTAAACTTGAGTTGGACAACAGTGGCAATGATAAATCAGAATCGAAATCTGAATGTCACAATGTGTCGTCATCGTTGGATACTGTTTCAGTGTGAGTGTTGCAAAGGCGAGCCTGAATATATTGATACTGTTTTGTCACCATAGATGTCCGTAAAGTATCATCAATGGTCAGGGTGTAAACCTGGGTACTTACTGCGGTAACATAGATAGACTAGAAGACATAGAAAGACTTTCGACACCGGTGTGTGTGCGTCAGCTATTTTCGAACACAGTTAACAGACATGGATGTCATACATTTTTAAATCGTTTGTCCCCACGGTCTTACATACACTTACAAATTGTTAGCTCTGATCGGGGTATATTAAATAGAAATGTAATGAGGATATGCGCTTCATTGGGTATATTATCTGTAAGCTCTGCCTCGCCTCCGCCATGGTGAAGAATCACAGACAATGGATGATGACGATGGATGATGTATTTGATGCAGTAATATGAAGCAATGACGCTGTACCAAACAATATACACATTGAATACCCGCACGCACAATCACAACGCCCAATCCACACAGCGAACACGATAACACCACTCCTTCACACTGATAACCGCTGACACACACTGCCCTCCGACGCTCACCGTGCTTGATACATTTTTTACATTTTTTTTAATTTACACATTTGAACACAGCAATGGAAAGGCCAATGTTCGCGTGAATTTATGCATGGGCAAAGTCTCACGGCCCCGGCTGGCACAACGCAGGTCCGGCCGCACGGGTTTTGCAGTCACCGCCAGCACAGAAACTGCACGGCTGCGCACACAAAACCCGCAGTGGCAAAACCCGGCTACGAGGCGGCTTGATACATACACGCGTTTCCACACATTTCCATAATTTGAATTATTTGCATGACTCTTATAAAGAACAAAAAACGTGTTTTTGTCGAGTTTTTTTATACAAAAACATCGTTCTTTTAGGCCGCATCTCTAGTCACAATGGTTCAACAACCAAATGCGCTCTTATAACACGGGAAATATTTCATTCCTCTTTTTGCGGTATTTTGCTATGGGTCAATAGCGAATGTTAAGCTTCAAAACCGAAACACCAAAACCGAAATGTGTCGAACCGCTGAAGATACCACTACCGGCTCTGCCGATGAAAACGCCAACAAAGTGAACACACCGGCTCAAAGAAATGAGTCAGGTCCCTCTGATCACTCCTATTCCACTCCCGAACCCACATCAACCATCTACACGAAAACTACCAAGACACCCAGGGTAGCATACACGCGCAAGAAAAATAGATAAACAAGGGAAAAAAACCATCCAATACTCAATCACCTCTATCATCACACAAATAAATGTATACACACCTAACACAACGTCATCATCACATGCATCCATTAATCTTTCAATGGAACTGTAGGGGCTTTGACAACAAACGATCAGAGCTCCAACAACTTCTCTCTTCTACTCTTCCACACACCGTTTGTCTACAAGAAACACATCTCCTCCCAACTGACAACCTTCGCTTCATGCTCAACTGTTACCACGCACACCACTTCTATGCTGATAATGTCAGGCGTAAGGGCGGTGCCAGCGTCTTCGTTCAGTCCTCTCTTCCACATCATCGCATCACACTCACCGGACCATATCAGGCTGTAGCCGTTCAAATAACTATAAATAACAAAACAATCATTATATGCAGTTTATACATCCCACCACAACAAATTGTAGATTCTTTCTTCTTTGATTCTCTTATCCAACAATTTCTGCATCCTTTTATCCTCTGTGGCGATTTTAATGCCAAACACCCCCTCTGGGGCTCGGCCGTCTCAGACGTTCGAGGCCGCGAGCTGGTCTCCTCCATCACCAATCACACACTCAACATTCTCAACGATGGCTCACCAACCCGTCTACACGAATACAACGGCACACTCACACATCTCGATATTACACTTTGCTCCTCAATTCTAGCTCCTTTATTGCACTGGCAGTGTCACGACTCATTTCTCTCTAGTGATCACTGTCCTGTTATTACCTCTCTCCTATCATCTTGCTCAATCATACCTTCACAGCAGATCAGGTGGAAATTTGCACACGCCAACTGGACATTATTCAACAGTATATTCGCACAACAATACACTGAATCCGATTACACTACAATAGCCGTTCACATAGAAACTTCTCTTCTTCACGCTGCCACACATTCCATTCCTTCTTCTAAGACCCATCACAAAGCCCGACGTAGTTGTCCATGGTGGAACCAAGCCTGCAGAGATGCAGTGCTGAAACGCAAAAGAGCCCTGCGTTTCTTCCGGTCCCACCGCACCACATCATCTCTTGACACCTACAAGAGGGCCAAAGCAATGGCGCGCAAGACGATCCGCGCTGCCAAACGTGACAGCTGGTCTCACCTCACTCACTCTTTCACACACAGAACACCCATATCTAAACTATGGCACATAGTCCGTTCTTTCCGCCAAATACACCGACCACCAACCTCCCCTCCAGTAACATACATAGGTAACACACTCATCACTTACCAGCCACTAGTACTCCATCAACTTGCTACACACTACTCGCAAGTCTCAAAAAGTTCATCCACCTCAAGTCCTCCATCCACTGTATCACCTACCACCTCTGTTACTACCGGATCCTCTATTCTTACCGTATCATCCTACAATACTCCTTTTACTATTCTAGAGCTATCTAAAGGTCTCTCTCAATGTCACTCTACATCACCTGGGCCGGATGGCATTCATTACGCCTTCTTCAAAAATTTGAACTCATCAAACAAAATTATCCTGCTGTCGTGTTTTAATCAACTTTGGATCAATGACTTCTACCCCCCATCATGGCAGCACTCCATAATTATACCCATACTCAAACCAGGAAAGTCTAAATCAGACCTGTCATCTTACCGTCCTATCCAACTCACTTCTTGTTTCTCGAAATTATTCGAAAGACTTGTCCTTCCTCGCCTCAATCATTTCGCTTCTATCACAAATCTCATTTATCCTAAACAGACTGCCTTCACCAAAAATCGCTCCACTTCCGACAATGTCAATCTTCTAACATCACACATTCGCATCGGCTTCCAAAACAAACTTTCCACTCTGGCCGTATTCTTAGACCTGTCTTCTGCTTTTGATAAAGTCTCCAAAACTGCTACTATACATCTATTAAAATCACATGGACTACGGGGACACTTGCTGAACTTCATAAAAGGGTATCTCTCCAATAGAACTTTCCAGGTACGCACCACACAACTATCTGACACATTCTCACAAGAAAACGGAGTCGTCCAGGGAGGAGTCCTCTCACCAACCATTTTCAACATAGTTATAGATCAGGTCACTAGGAATCTTCCCTCTGGCGTAAAATTCTGCACATACGCTGATGACATAGTGTTGTGGACTACTGGAGTGCACATATCCTCCATGATAAGTGTACTTCAGCTGGCCATAAACTCTGTGTCACAAAATTGCTCCCGTTTCGGTCTCCTCATTTCACCTGGGAAAACAACAGCCACTCTCTTTCGGAAAAATTGTTCTACACAACCAAACCTTCAAAATTCACTGACTCTGTCTTGCCACCCCATTAAATTCCAAAAATACACCAAATTCTTGGGGATTATCCTTGATCCACAACTCTCTTTTCGATCCCATATCCAGCATATAAAATCCCGGGTCTTACAGCGCATCAGCATTCTCAAATGTCTATCACATCCAGTTTATGGCACAAATCACAAAATTCTCATCAAACTATATTATACATTAATCCGCCCAATATTAGAGTACTGTTCCAGCGTCTTTATTTTCTCTCCTAATTCAACATTAGTCAATCTAGATGTTTTACAAAATTCCTGTCTTCGTCTGGCGACTGGCGCTCTACGTTCCTCCCCTATACAAAAACTACACGTGGAGCTCGGTGTCACTTCTCTTCATTCTCGCAGATTACAACAAATTATCAAATATTGTTTGAAAATTCTGGCAGATCCTGACCATCCATGTTCTCACATTCTTCTCAGTCTCCAAAATTTCGACAACTTTCGGCCGGCTCTTGTTAACCGGTTATGTGGGTTCAGCTTAGGACTGGCCTACAGAACCGCATGCAAGCTTCTAAATTTCTACCCGAATTCACTTGTTTTACATCCAAATTTACCGCTCAATTACACTCCACCTCGTATGCATTACCTTATTCACAACACACAATCTGCAATTCCAACCGAAATTCTGCAAAATTACTATGAATTCAAATCATCTCATTCTGATTGTACGTTCATATTCACCGACGGCTCGGTGCAGTCCAACCTGTCGGCCTGTGCTGCAGTTGTACCTTGCCGTTCCATCGAAATTTCTCACCGTCTACCAGACCACACTACTATTTTCACTGCTGAACAGTTTGCCATATATCAGGCCGTCGAAATTGTCCAAACTGAAAAATTCAACCGTTCAATCATTGTCTCTGACTCGCAAACAGCAATTAAATCTCTTATAGATCCTCACAACGCTCTATCAATTAAATCGGCTACTCTTTACACTGATTTGGTATCCCAATTTGACATCTCCTTCCTATGGGTCCCCAGTCACTCCGGTATCACTGGCAACGACCTGGCCGACTCCGTTGCCAAACAGGCTTTACAACACACACACATCACCTATCCTCCTCTATCCCCATCCGATCTCATGAATTCTCTTTCTCACCGCGTCTCCTCCTACTGTCTTGATACCATGCCTTATCCATCAGCACCTTTCTCTCATCAGTCTAGGCATTACATCACACGCGGCCACAAAGATCCTCCGTGTCACCGCCGACTACACACAGCCCTCACCAGACTCCGCATCGGACACACTCTTCTAACACACAGCCACATCTATCGACACAATCCTCCTGCACTATGCGCCATATGCAGCACCACGCTCGACATACAACACGTTCTGCTCCACTGTCCCAAATACAGAACTCAACGTCACCTCCTATTACACAGCTTTCCGCAAAATACATCCATATCTCTGGATCTACTTCTGTACAACCCTAGATATGTTCCTCACACCTTGAAGTTCTTGACAGACACAGGACTCACAAATCAAATATGATTACTTCAGAAAATTGTCATCACTGCAAATTGTCTACAATAAGTAATATATCACTTTCTCTGATTTATTTTCCTATGCTTCTTTCTTGATTGAAAAAAAAATCACACAAAAAAAAACAAAAAAAAACAAAAACAACAAAAAAAAAACGCCGTTGCGTCATGTATCTGTTATTATTGCTCACTATGAACTCAATTCAATTATATCTTCATTTCAACTAATATCTATTATCTGTACACATAAGGGTAATCATATTACTGCTCTAGATATTCCCTCTAACTTGAGTTATTTTTATAGCTTTAGGTTAAGGCAACACGAGTAGCATGCATCTATGATGCTTGTGTAACAAAAGAGTTGCATTGTGTGATCCCTGCATCTGAGCCTAACCTGTGCTATATGCAGTAACCAATAACAACAACAACAACAACAACAACAAATGTGTTTGTTTGTTATTGTTGTTTTAAGCGCGCAAGAGCCAGTTTAGACTGTATGGTGTGCCCCACTGTGGCCCATCTGAAGTGTTCTGTGATTCCCGATAGACATCATCTGTGATTCCCGATAGACTCAAGCGGAGGTGTTGACAGCGAGTGTTCTGTTTTCCTCAATTTATTTATAAATGGTTGATTTGATGTCAATCGTTAGTAATATGACATTGTTTTTTATATCATATTATGTTTAATGTTCATTGATTAGACTATACTCGTTTTGTGCTGGGAAGTTCCATTTTTTCAATATCCTCTGAATTTTTCTTGGAAACAATGTAGCTGTCCGTATGTAAATTTCCAGCTCAGTCAGATCAATGGAGACATAAAAACAGCAGGTAACCCCGCATGTTTCGCTGTTTCTATGCAGAACGAGGGATAGCAGCGACAACTCTTATTCAGGCTGTCATCGACACTTTTCATCATGCAAACAGTCTACAACACAGTGAAGGGCACTGCGCTGGGCATCGCCGATCAGCTGACGCCGCTGTTGAAGGTAAAATCGCAACAGCGTCGCCGTTCATTTCCGTGTATTGACAACTTGTTCTCACAGAAACAAGTTACTCAGTAATAAACATTTACTTTAACGTTCGTCCTGTATCACTCACACAATATTCCGTGCAATCCGGCTCTATCAACACGGTCCATATGTGTGTGTGTGTGTGTTAGGAGTCGTGTTTTCGCGAGCGGGGCATGTTGACTGCCGAGGAGTTTGTTGAATGCGGAGACCAGCTGGTGCACAGTTGTCCTACGTGGCAGTGGAGTGGCGGGGAGGAGAATCTGCGCCGACCCTATCTGCCACCACACAAACAATTCCTCGCCACCAAAAACGTGCCCTGCTTTCGCCGCTTCAAACAGGTACACCATGTGTGCGTGTGTGTGTATGTGTGTCTGTGTGTCTGGACGTGAGAGGGCAGTCATTGTGTTCGATACAAGGATGATTATTATTAAATAATACAGGTATTTGAATTAGGCGACACGAAATCAGAATTGCTCACAAACACCCACAAAATATCAACCAACAAGGTCAGGCAAATGCACGTTGTTTTTCACGTGATTTTGATGTCAGGTGTGCCCCCGCTAGCACTGGATAAATTTTATCATCTTTTTTCAGTCGAATTTCTGACAAATTACGTGTATTGATAGTGGACACCCATCGATAATATACTTTGTGTGTGTGTGTGTGTGTGTGTGTGTCAGTTGGCGCACGACGGACGCATGGAGTGTGTGTTGGACGCGAGTGCCGACGATGAAGGCTGGGTGGACACGCATCATTTCTGCGGTGGTGACACCACTCCCGCTCAGATGGCGCCACCGTCCACCACGACCGCCACTAATGATGATCACCATCATGATGACAAAGATGAAGATGAGGATGATGGAGATCCGTGTGATATGGAGGATTTCGAGGAGAACCAGTTGGATGCAGATGTCAGTGATGCAGTTCAATATTGTCATTAGAAGCGAGCATGCTTGGTGTCGCGTGTGTTCGGGTCGTAATTTTTACGTGGCATCGTGCTGTTGTGCTCGTGCAGGATCCAGGTCGAGTTATTCCGGCGCACGAGGACGGCAACACTGCTGGCGCTCGAGCTAGCTCCACTGGTTGTCCCGATGATGAACCGGGAGCCGTTCTACGCACGCGCACATACAACCTGAACATCACCTATGATAACTTCTACCGCACACCGCGACTCTGGCTGCAAGGATTTGATGAGGCGAGCTCGATTGCCGACTGTCTTTGATGATAATTATAATTCATGCTTAAGGAACGCACCGGCATGTCAGACCTTATGGCCAACCGCCAGAAAAATCCAAATCGAAAACACGAACATCTCATATCACGATTAATAAATAACAAACTGAAGAAAGTGAGTGCAGTAGCAATCATCAGGTGACACCCCGTGCTTAACTAACTTTATGGACTCCGTGGTGCAGTTGTTAGCACACCCGCCTCACAAGCGGGAGGTCCGTGGTTCGAAACCCGGCGGAGCAGAATTTCATTGGGCGAATTCTACAATCCCACAGCCCCTTTCCACCCAGCAGAAAATGATGGTACCAGATATCAGTCATGAGTTGTGCCATGCATTCTGGGGAGGTGGCCCTCTCTAATACGTCTTACGTCCTTGTGGCGCCATAGCGTGGAGAGGGTCGGTTCTGCGGTGGTAGCGAGCTGCACGGGGCACGCCTGTGTGTTCATAAGCTTCGGCTTCTTCCCGTGTAGCAGCTGCCACTTAGGCATTTAACCTTTAACCTTTTAACGTACTCCTCAGATCGGATATTGTTCACGCTCTGGTTTCAAAGACACAAGACTATTGACAGGCCTATGACGGTGTGTGACTGTTGTTTTTTGTTCTTCAGAATCGCTCGCCTCTGGGCGTCGAGCAAATGTACGAGGATTTCAGCCAGGACCACGCCCACAAGACCATCACCATGGAGACGCACCCGCACGTGACAGGACCGCCCCAGGCGTCAGTGCATCCGTGCAAGTGGGTCCCCCTCAACCAGAGCCGTTGCGAGGACTTATGAGGCCCCCCCGAAGGCAACACTTGGGCCCCCATTATAAATGAACCATAAAATAATTTATTTATTATACATAATCACATAATACAAGCTCAGGTGAAAACATCTGAGCAAAAAGGTAAAGGATGTATGTAACAAAATTAAAAAAACTAAAATAGATTAAAGACAGGTGCGCGTGGGCATCACTGCCCCACGCGCGCCTACAAGATGTCGCAACACCACCACACCACATCGAACCCGACTCCTCAATACACATTCACGCTCACATCGTGACACGGGAGCACGCACACACACACGCACAGGCCTAACACCCACCGCCACAACCAATCAGCGGCGAGCCGGTCACTCGCTCGCCGCCGCGGGGCATGAACACACGACAAACACATACACAGACATCGACACAACTATACACACTCGCTCACACACTCTCTCGCACACAATACTCAATTAAACAATACACGATCACACGACTCCACTTATATGAAAAATTTGATACTATGATAAATTGATAAATTAATGTGATAAATTCAAATATGATGGTATATGATAAATTGTAATGTCAATATGATAAATTTTAAAGTCATACGTGAAGCAACGGGGCCCATCAACACTCGGGGCCCCCGGCCGGGGGGTACGGGGGGCGGTTGCTACGGATCTGCCCTCAACACTCATCGTTTTATTTATTATAATGTTCCCCTTATGTACTTATCTATTGGTTGTGTTATCCCTTATCACTCATCCACTTTCATTGAGTATACTCATGTTTCATGTATAATCCATAATGAATTATGATGCTTCCCGTAGTTGTGTAGTAATCGCGTGGAGTCCACGCCAACTTGGCGTCTGGCCTATGTTCTGCCATTCTGGACATTTGGCTGTGTCATCTGTATATCGCTGCACTTCACCTTCGGCATCTAATGTGGCTAGTTCAGACATATTTCACGATCATAACCGGCGGTGTTTTGTGGTTGCAGACACGCAGACACGATGAAAAAATTGGTCGAGACAACGGAGGAGGGCGGCAGGACGATTCACGTGCAAAAATACCTCATTATCTTCCTCAAATTCATGCAAGCCGTCATTCCTACGATCGAGTACGATTTCACTCAGAACATTCGATTGTAGTGTTGCATTGGAACGATTAAATAATTGTGTGTGCGTGTGTGTGTGCGTATTCTTCACTACAAAAGATGTGTTGTTTTATGTATTATGGTTTAGAAATGAAATATAATGTGCAGCGGTTTTCATATGTGGCGCTTTAAATAGACAATGAAATAACAACTGGTCGGTGCCCAAATAGCTTTAAATAATCGTAAAACAAAATAGATAAAACAAAATATTTGGAAATATCAAAGTATATATGACTAGCCGGATTTAGATACAAAATAGATAAAACAAAATATTTGGAACTATCAAAATATATATGACTAGCCGGATTTTTCAGTGCGAAACTCCGCGCTCCTCAATCTTCGTGGCTCCCATGTGAGGTTAAAGCCATCGGCATCGCTGCGGCGACTAAACACGTTTCTTCCTACATCATTGAGTCGCGCCATCCTACAACTGTGTTAACTGACAGCAAGCCCTGTGTCCAGGTGTATCAGCGCCTGACGCGCGGTGACTATTCAGCTAGTCCTCGGTTCACTACGTTTTTGTCTACAACAAGTTCTTGTCACCAGCAAGTACAACGTTCGTCTAGTCCATCTGACTGGCGCAGTCAATATTCCGTCTAACTTTGCCAGTCACAACACTGCCAAGTGTCACGACCCACCTGTCAGGTGTGCCGATTCGGCCATCGCTTAGAGGACATTCCGGTGCGCTCTGTCACCACACATGATACCATCTCCAGCTATGTACCTCTGCCATATGCATCTCGTAACGCTTGTATCGCTGTCCAGTAGGAGTGTGCAGACTTGCGTCTCACCAAAGCCCGCCTGCTGCAAGACACTAGGCCCTCACGTAAGTACACCAACGTCCGCGATATCAAACATTACTTGCAAGTTGCCTCCATTGCTAGTGACGGAGCTCTCATCGTCCGCCGTGCCGAACCGGTTGACATTTCTCGGGATTGCATTACCGTACCGCGCTCAGCCATATCTGGCCTCCTGAGCGCCCTACATATCCGATTGTCTCACCCCACTCGCCATCAACTTTGTCTCGCTTTTCAACGTTCTCTCTACGCGCTTGATCTCGATCAACATCTCAATACAATAAACTCCAGCTGTCATACTTGCACTTCCTTGCTGAAGGTTCCGCATCCGCTTGTTGAGTCCACTACTTCAAATCAACCGGATTCCATCGGTACGTCTTACGCCACTGATGTGTTGCACTACGCTGGTCTTCTCGTTCGAGAGACGGTCTCCTCGTACACGATGGCGTGCTTCATCTACGAGGAGTCTGCCGCTTCGTTAGAACGGGTCCTGGTCTGTATGTGCGTCAGTATGCGCCCATCAGATGGTCCCCCATCACAGTTAGAGTCGATCCTGCTCCCGCTTTCATCAGTCTCCTCCAAAGTCCCGTTTTACGGCAGTTCAGCATGATGTTAGGGATCGGGCGCGCCAAAAATCCAAACAATAATCCCGTCGCCGTAAAACACCATTGGCTAATTGCGCGATGAACTCAAACGACAGTGTCCCGGTGGCTGCCCGCTGTACGAAGTCGATCTTGCTGTTTCCACGTCGCGCCTAAATTCCCGCATCCGTCAACCTGGCCTCTCTGTTCGTGAACTCATCATGTCCCGCGACCAGTACTCCAACGCACAAATCAGCGTTCCTGACATGGATATAATCCACCGCCAACACAGAACGAGACTGGCTAACCATGTACACGACAGCACAGCCACCCGTGACCGCCGTCCCTTTGCTCCCACCAGCGCTGTTCAGGTCGGGAATATTGTATATTTGGCTGTCGACAGTCACAAGGACCACTCTCGCGACCGCTAATTGGTAGTTTCCGTTGACCACCCGCTCTGCACTCTGCGTAAGCTCACAGACACCCAGCTCCGCAGTAAGCTTTATACCGTTTGCTTCGCCGAGTGTCTCATTGTGCCCTCACTAAAGGATCAGCCTCGTTCTTCACCACCAACAGATTCATCCGACGACGAGGACGATTTTCCTTCTTCTCCCTCTTCTGAGATCCCTTCTGCCATTTCTACTCCCCTCTGATATTACCCCCGCGCGCCCTCGCCGTCCCAATATACGACCGCGCCGTTTTAATGATTATGTTGTCAGCTAGCGTTTATTATGAGTGTTTACGCATGTCTATGCTCCATGTCTGTCTATGTACGCATATTTATCTCTTGTATTTACGGAGAAAGAAGAAATGAATTCACTCCACAAGGTAGTGCCGCCATTGTCCGCTGGAACTGACGTCGTCCTCTTTCGCTGCCCGCCACGAGATGGCGTGAGCAACGGGTCCTATCAGTTAGTTATCGGTAGCGCGTGGTCAGTTGATGCCCGGCTGTGTTGGATAATACTCATACGTTCCTGACTGTTGTATTTCACTACAGGCGCTACATCCCTTAGCTCCAGTCTTTTGTAATCTGATTGCTTCTTTTTGTCCTCGGTGTATTCTTCTTAGCTGACAAACACGCTACAGTAAACCATATTCTCGAAAAACTTTCATGTGATCCTCACTGTCCTCACAATTATCATCCTATATCGCTTTTAAGTTATCATTCCAGACTCCTTGAGTCAGCTATTCACGAACAGCCCTCTCCTGTGATAAATCCTATTTTTTATTAACACCAGTTCGGTTTTGTCTCGCATCATTTCACCGAATCTCGATTACTTTGCTTTGTTAATGACACCCTTGAATCCTTTGCCTCTGGTGATTCAGTCCTCCTCGTCCTACTTGATCTTTCCTCCGCCTTTGATCTTGTAAATCACCCTATAGTGCTTAAATACCTCGCTTCTGTTGGCTTATCCTCATATGTTCTCTCACTCATGATTTCATATTGTCTAACCGTTCTTTCTCTGTGCGTTCCAACTCCTCCTTTTCTCCTATTTTGCTTTCCAGTGGTGTGCTCCAAATCTCTATTATTTGTCCTCTCTTTTTCAATCTGTATATGTCTTCTCTCTGCTCTATTCTACGTAAGTTCCTTATTTTATACTCTATCTAAGCTGATTATTTGCAACTATATATTCCGTTTTCGAACTTCTCTTATAATCTGATCTCTAAGTTAATTTGCTACGTCTCATCCTGGGCATCATCTCTCCAACTGATCATAAATCATTCCAGAACCGATTAGATGCCCTTCCATCTTCCAAGAATCTCTCCTTCCTCTGTCTCTCAGTCTCCCTATCAGCGTGTGTTCGCAATCTTGGTGTTTACTTCGATCCTTTCCTGTCATTCGCCGACAATTTTGCTCATATATCGCGATCCTACCGGCTAATTATCAGACAAGCCTATCCCATTCGTGCTAATCTTGACACTAATTCGGCCATTACTCTCATCCCATCCTTGATTTTCTCTCGTCTAGACAATTTGAAATTCTTTGTTTCTTCACGCATCAACTAAATCTCCTTGCTCCCTTCAAAGGCTTTTGAATCAGTCTTGTCGCTTTGTTCTTCGTCTTTCTCCGGTCAGACCTACTTCTCCCTACTTACAAAAACTGTCTTCCAATTCAGGCTCGGATTTATTTTAAACTGTGCTGTCTTCTCTACAAAATTACTCGTTGACCCTACTCTCTTTCTAACTTCTGTTCTCTTCTATCTGAATATCATCGCCCAGGTTGACCTCTTCACTCTGTTCACTGTCCTCGAGCATTTATTGGCTTGCCCTGGTCGGCTTAACCTTTCTGTTTTTTTGCTTCTCGTCTCCACAACTCCTTGCCTTCTTGTATTCGGTCATCAAATTCATGTCAATATTTCTCTTCTGCTCTTCATGCACACCTCATCAAGTATTCCTGTCCCTGTCGAATGTATATAGTGTTTATCCTTTGATATACCTCTGTTTAAATTTATCATGTTCTTAACTATTCAGACATTTGTTATATATATATATAGTATATATATAATATATAATATAATAATAATATAATATATAGTATATATATATATAACTACGTGGTGTATCGGTAGCACACTCGCCTCACAAGCGGGAGCTCCGTGGTTCGTAACCCGGCGGAGGAGAATTTCTTGGGCGAATTCAATAATCCAACAGCCCCTGTCCACCCAGCAGAAAATGATGGTACCAGATATCAGTCATGTATTCTTGGGAGGTAGATCTCTCTCATACGTCTTTCGTCCTTGTGGCGCCATAGTGGGGAGAGTGTTGGTTCTGCGGTGGCAGCGAGCTGCACGGGACACACTTGTGTGTGTTCATAAGCTTCGGCTTCTTCCCGTGCAGAAGCTGTCACTTGAGGTCTTCAGCCTTTTACATAAGAATAACGAAGGATATTTACAGACAGGCGCCAGGGAGCATCACTACCCCACGTGCTCTTACAAGACTTCAATCCACGACCGGAGCTCAAACCCGACTCGTACACAACACATTCAGGCTCACACCGTTGCATATGGGAACACACACACACATCACACACACACACACACACACACACACACACATATATATATATATATATGTGTATATATATATATATATATATATATATATATATATATATATATATATATATATATATATATATATATATATATATATGTGTGTGTGTGTGTATATGCATATATATATATGCATATACATAAGTAGAAAGCTTCAACACTTTGTGACATATGACGTCACACTCCCCCTTGCCCCCCCCCCTATGACGTCACCCCCCTATGACGTCATACCTAACCTAACTTTTTTAGTTTTTTAACCTAACTTTTTTTAATTTTTTTTTAACCTAACCTAACTTTTTTAGTTTTTTTAACCTAACCTAACCTAACCTAACCTAACTTTTTTTAGTTTTTTTAACCTAACCTAACCTAACCTAACTTCTTTTTTTTTAACCTAACCTAACTTTTTTTAGTTTTTTTAACCTAACCTAACCTAACCTAACTTCTTTTTTTTAACCTAACCTAACTTTTTTTAGTTTTTTTAACCCAACCCAACCCAACCTAACCCAACCCAACCCAACCCAACCTAACCCAACCCAACCCAACCCAACCTAACCCAACCCAACCTAACCTAACTTCTTTTTTTTTAACCTAACCTAACTTTTTTTTTTTTAACCTAACCTAACTTCTTTTTTTTAACCTAACCTAACTTTTTTTAGTTTTTTTAACCCAACCCAACCTAACCCAACCTAACCCAACCCAACCTAACCCAACCTAACCCAACCCAAGCCAACCCAACCTAACCCAACCAAACCTAACCCGACCCAACCCAACTTTTATTTTTTTATTTCTTATTCTTCCTTTCTTATTATATTTATTCTTTATTCTATGCCCAACCTAACTTTTTTCCATTATTTCTATTTTATGTCACGATACTCATTATATCGGGATCGCCAAGTCGATGTTTGGCAGAGACGTGAATATAATAATTTTCAATCATACTTGAAATATATATAAAAAAACGGTTTGACTAAATCGGTCGCAAAGACAATGTTCCAATATGACGATGAATCACTCGCCACGTTTATATAAAGTGTCTGGTTTATGTCAAATACTGCGGTAAGGTAATCGGATTAAAATGCCAGATGAATTCATTGGCGTCAAGCCAAGGATGAATATTTTGAATATATTTACCTGATACACAGGTGTGGGATTAAAACATTTGCCGGTAACAAAGACCAAATTTACACGCAATTTATGTAAATGTAGCCGAAACGAATGCCTGTGAATCACTAGCTACGTTTATATAACGTGTCTGGTTTATGTCAAACACTGACTAAATCGGATTAAAACGCTATTCGACTGTGTCGGAATTGATACAAAAATGACTTGCAACGAAATGACCTTTGTGTATTTTCACTTGATACACAACTATGGCAAATATACAAGTGGAAATCATGTAGAATCTTATTGACGACACGATTCAACGAACACATCGTGAACACAAATGTTTGTTGATTTTTCGATCAATCTTTATGATGTAAATCATATCGTGTGTCTCATACACAATTTCCAGTTCAGCCGACCATGTATCAGGCACAGAAACACCTTCCTGTAGAGCGTCCGAAAGACACACGTCAAACGATGTGTACTCCTTGTACGATTCGCTGATGATTTGTTTGCAATCTGACGAACTACCACCAACATAGCGATAGTTATAATTAGGCACTAGTGTAGCAGGAGAAACACAGCTCATGATGTTTATACAAAGAAAGATAAACAATGACTGTAAGAACGAAATTATCAAACACGGAGTGATGGCGATAATTATGACGCATGCGTCGAAAAGTAGTGCAATTAGTCTCAGCCGTGATACGCAGTTGAGCTCGAGACGTTTGCGGGTGAGGTTGTGTAGTTTTTTATCGCGGAACTGTCAACATGAGTCAGGTGAATACAAACGTTGATACGGCCAAGCGGATCCTACCATTAGAACATCATGCGGTCAAGTTTGTTGCCGACACACCATTAATCTGTGGACACCCGCTGGAGCAGAGGATTTGGATTATTTTCGGACGACTGGAAAAACACAGTCAGACGGATTTCGATCACTTACAAAAACAGCTTACAAATATTATGCAACTTGAGCGATATTTTGACCCTTTTTGGAAACTTCGTCGCGGCGCGGTCAGAATATTCACCAACGAGGAGCGTGCACTACAGATTGTGATCGATACACTTATGAGTCGGCCAATGAGAGATGCTGTTCTTGGAGCCGTTGCAGCTGCTTTATCATTCAAAGTGTTGTCGGTGGCGTTGGTGCGAAGTGACGAGACTCAGATTTACCGGCCGCGCGATGAGACCCGCAACACAATGGAGTGGATGAAGACGATTGTTATGAGCTACTATGACTCGAGAAAACAGTACTTGACCGAAACCAAGATTTATCGTGAATTTAAAGCCGACAAAATGAAGATGATTGTGCACAAGGAGGTTCAAGGTGAACCACAAAGTAAACGGAACAAAATTTGTTGAATTATTCTATGTGTACGGTATACCAATACATTTCGTAATGTGTCACAAGAGTTTTATTATTGCGCGCGAAAAAAAAAACTTTGTTATCGTTCAATTTATTAAAATGGTAGCATGCGCGGTGTACACAGATTCATTGCATACATGAATTTAGCGAAATGTTGACAACGTAAAATACAGCAGTTTGTAGGAATGACATGATTATATGGACACGGCGTGATGTTGGGTAGTACATGTATGTTGCGTGCGTTCATGGATAAGTAGTCAGGTAGGATGTCTTCGAGATTTTCAATGTGTAGTTCAAGTAGATGCGAAAGTCGACGAGCCTTGTCGAGTCCTTTGGCGTAGATGTGGTCGGGTGCTAGACGTTGTATGAGGGAACTTGCGGCGCGTAGCCTTTCTTCATACTTTTGCGTGTTGTAAGGATTGTAATTGTATTCCAAGCCGTGTAGGGTCGCCGTCAAAAATAGAAAATGGTTGCGTCGCTCAGCGTTGAGTTTTAAATGTGGAGGCGGTAAGATGGTGTGCCACAAGTACCCCGAACACAGGTCATGCACAGCCAATTCCTTGACAACAAAAGGCGAATCCTTGTGCTGGAAACCGTCGCAGTCTACAAGTATGACCATATCAGCGCTAAAAGCTTATTGTTGATAGCAGGATCGGTGGATAGGCACGAAACAAAATCGTGCAGATCCCAGCCAGCGTCAAACAATGCAACAAATAGAGCACAGTACTGTCCACACACGTCCGAGTCCGGCGCCTGAATGACGCGCGTGTTCAACATACATCGACTGTAATTGACATGTTTGTTTATAAAATTTACAAACGAGGGATGCCAGATGGGTGAGTTGCCAGACGAGTCGAAATATTGGAGATTTTCACCGTCCCAGGCAAACACGACCCAATGCAGACCCGATTGCCAGCGCGGTTGTATATTCACAATAATTGATGTGCGCACACCGCGAGCAAATGTGAAATGTTTTAGCCGGTCGCACGCCCAAACCCCTCGAAATGTGGCGACTGTGTCGAGCAACCGTTCCAATTCAAGAGCGTTCATAGTTGAAAATCTGTGCTGACACGTCCGGTGCTGTCAATTGTGATTTCGTTTTCAAACGTGGCGTAGATTAGAACGTTAATTGTCTCGGGTAGAGCGTAGGAGAATGCCAGCTCACACCTCACATTACCTTGTTCACGCGGATGCAAATGATCACCACCACACTGATCCGGAGTCAAATCTACAATAAACAGAGTATAGCCGGACGCATAATCATCATGTGTGATATCCAGGCCCTGGTTTTCCGTATCGAGGCCGGTGCCGTCAAACAGTGACAGATACGATCTCATATATAGACCTTTTGTGAAATCGGGGCGATAAGGGTGTGACGGGTACGGCTCGCCATTTATATAGAACTGAAGACTGTTTAGATGGTAGTGGTGAAAATTCCATGGGTTTTTCTGTAGCGATCCATGATACGCTTCAGTGCTTACGAGTCCCAGCAGAATTTGTCGTGGCACTTGTGAGGTGAAAATATTATTCAGCGTTCCACTCATGTTTCCTTTGGGGAGAGTATATGTTTTCAGTAGAACTCGTGGAATAGGATAACGGGCTGGTGTCTTCGCCAGCTGTTTGTGAAAATTCACCCACATCGAGTCGGAAAGCGTTATTTTCTCGACATGCACACACAGGTCGACAATTTCAATCTTGTATTCTCCCTCGGCACCGAGTAGAGCAAACTGATCAGAGTTTCGAATCAGTTTGAGTTTCTCCGAAACTGTACCGGGCAATATACGACATTGATGGTTGGTATCCAGTTGTAGCGGTATACAAAAATCAAAAACTTTGCTTCCAGCCACCCATTGTTTGCGTTCGTTAAAACCAATGTTCAAAAGTTTAACATCATGCAAGTGTCCAGCAGTATCTTTACGCCAAAAACCCGACCGTAAATGACCGTTTTTAGCGTTCTGGTTATACGACAACAACGTCTCAAGATAGGCACGATAGCCATACAGCGCGCTGGAATCCGATACAATAGTATCACCAATCTGATAGTCAATCTGTTTGAAGAGAGCATGTGGTAGCAGGTTGACAACGCTCACGTTGGCGTCGTCCATTAGTTCGCTACCGTCACGATTGACAACACGTGCTTTGCCATAGAGCTTGGTTTTTGATGGACGCGTAGACGATTTACCGAGCGCAGGTAAGTGAAATTCAAACGGACCTTCGCTGCTTAGTCGACTCACCGGGTAATATACATGGGTTTTGGACGATTTCACACTGGTTTCAAACACTGGTCGAGAAAATACCTCGGTTATTTCACAAGCGCATTCGTCTACGTTTTGCATTGTCAAAGATGTCGCGTTCCTGTTGACGTCGTTGACCAACACCTTTTCGTTTTGTCGGTCGTCGAGAGACTGATTGACTCGTCGCACGATTTAAACTATTTATACTGGTTCGAAGAATACGTTTAGCTTCGTGTCGAGAGCGATTACGGACGGCTTGACTTGCATTTTCTCCATCGAGAACATCTTGTAGTGTGCGTACACCCGTCTTCAGGGCGGATTTGGCCAGATGTTTTGTCAGAGGTTGTTTGGCAACAGTTTTGATGGCGGGTACCACCACTCTCATTAAGCCTCTAAAAAATACTCCCAAGTCCGCTACCACGTTGTATCATTGGACCTCGAAATATCAACTGAGAATTTGTCATTGTTGTTTTTGCATAAAATGTAGTGTCAGGTACGAACGACCGTGGTGAAATGGAACCAATTGTCCATTGCTTTGTCTTATATGCACTCCCAGATCGGTAATGAACTCATCTTCCAGCGGTACATACTGAATTTGATTGAATGTTCGATGAATTTGAGGTGATTGTATATCGTTCGTGTACGGACTGACAACACGTAATACCGGAGCCATAGTATCACCAACCATCTGCGCCTGTAGCTTGTCCATGTAGATATACAAAAATGTTGGGTTGAGTCGACTTACATCCATCACATTCGACGAGCGTGTATGTTTTTCAATAACAACGCGACTATCTGACACTACGTGGTTGGTGAACCCAAGAGCCCTAGCTATTTTGGTGCTTACTGATACGTCAGTGTCCCCACACCATGCATGTCCACCAGTATCCAGAGTGAGCACCGGCCTACCGCAAACATAGTGGAAATTTTCCAGCAGCGCCTGATTGGACATGTAGTGCCCAGTGATGAGCTGGAATGTCTCACCATCAATCTCGAATTCATTCATACGATTTTCTACATTCAGCCAGCGAGCGGAAAATGTGATTTCGGCCAGTCCAACAGTCCACGAACGATCTAGATTCAGTGGCGCTGGTAGCTGAACACGAAATTGAGATGCAGTGTTTCCAGGATAAAGGTGCAGACAGCTCGAACTGTCCAACGACACATAGAAGCATTGGCTGGACATTTTTCGAAAATGCAGCGTCAAAATTAGCCCTGGGCCGGTAGTGAAAGGGAATTTCTTACGGGATTCGTCAAGGACTTTCACCTGAACAGTAGATATATTGGAATGTGACAAAGGTTTATAATACATTTGATTAAATACCAATTCTTGTATTGGCGACGTATTAATCACATGTATTTGACGGAGTTGTGGTTGCAGTGAGCGGTTGACAATTTGTGCAGCTACAAGATCTGTTTCGATAGTCAACAATTGCGTCGAGGCTGGGTCCAACGGAAACGGTGTGGACATGACCATGGTGATATCGCTGGCGTCAAACACACCATAATGTGCATAGTGATATCGTCGTGTCGAGTGTGCTATCGATCCGTTGACATTCAATAGTCTGGAAAATTGTTCGCTTATGTGCAACACAATGTTTGTAACCTCCAGCCATAAATGATTGTCTCGTGATACTTTTACTTTCACATGATCGCTATTCACATGCGTTTGTAGCGCCGAAATGAACGTATCGGCAGTATACTTGCCAGCATACACAGTTGATGATTTATTGAGATCGCCCGTATTTGGACTGTACTCTGAAAATATTATATCTTTGTTGAGGGTCAGCCAGTTGGTGGGCAGTAAAACAGAGTGTAAGGCCACTTGCCATTGCTGTGTATCTAAGCATAAAGGCTGAGCGAGATTCACCGAGAATTCAGCGGTGGTGTTATGTGCGAAGGTCTCAGTGCTTGCCACACTTGGCAGCGTTACATAAAACTCGTTCATATCGACCAGCACACTAAGTATATTTATGCGTTTGTTGGTCTTTATATACAAACAGGAAACAAAATAAACTTATATAAAAAGAAGAAATACACACACACACACACACACACACACGCACGCACATCTGGAACCCGCACCTGGAAATACACAAGAAAAATTAAAAGATAAAAAATGTTAACAAAATTTTACCTATAAATATATATGAACATTGGACAACAACTAAACATTGGACAAGAAAACTTACTCAAATAAGCATAATCAAGAAGAGGAAAGAATATAAAAATCGAACTAAGAGTAATATATATATATATACATATATATGTATTAGCAAATGGACAACATACTCTTCTATGTCACAAACCAAAATACAACAACAAATTTCAAAAACCAATGTTACTACTGGAAGACAGAGAACGGAGCTATTCCCGTAAATCTCAATTGGATGAAAGGAACTCTGTGAGAACAAACCTTCACTTTAAGCCCGGATATGAATCCGGGTTTAGACCCGAAGACTTTACACCTGCTCTAAAATGCTCTATACACCGCCGCTTCCATTCAGGACGGTCTCTGGTGACACACATAAATACACATATACACATATATACACACACACACACACACACACATACAAACACACAGTTAGACAGACGCGACGCGTGCCGAGGCTCTCGGTAGACCAGTTTAACACACACACACACACACACACACACACACACACACACACACTCTTCGATTAGTCACTTTGACCCTGCTCTATCAGCTTAGTTGAACTGTTTGGCAACAATCATTTAATTATTGAACACACACACACACACACACACACACAGACATACACACATGTTAATCGTTGCAGTAAATTTGGGTCCGGTCTAGTTGAATCAGTGACTAAGATACCTTATTAGGAATACAGTTACCAGGGTGTGGCGCGCACTGTTTGAACAAACTGCTTGCATTAGTGACACGTCAACGCGTGTATATAAATTGCGGTTCACTTACGCACAACTCATTCACTCACTGTTCATCTTATCAACTATGGCAGGAAAGAGACAGTTGGAGGCTGAAGAGGTATTAGAGAAAATTAGGGACGTAGCTATGGTGGGGAATGTTAGTATAAACCTTAGAAAGATTAGTGAATATTATAGCCGTAGATATAAAACTAATGTAAAAGCCTTCATCATTCATCTTGACTTTACACGACCCGACGACATCCGACAATGCATCCGCTCGATCGAAACGGCAATGGACACCCTCATCAACACCATCAAGGAGGGTGTGCATCCTGAGGACCTGGTAGGCGTCACACTGTCCAACAGCAACATCCAGCATGACGCCTACGTGGTACCCCGACCAGCCAAAGATTTCACGGCGTCACTCTTGGCACAGAGGTGAGCAAGATTGCATATTTATTTGATTATCTGTTTTGATTTTCGCTCGACTACATCAAGTGTTTAAAAATAATTTGTGTTGTATTGCAGACTGGAAAAAATTGCGCAGTCCAACGCGTCGTTTGTCACCGACAATTCCAGTCTCGCGCTCAAGGTGACGCATATTGCCAGACGTCCACCGCACGACATCCCGGACGACGAAATGGAGGGCTCGGCGCGGCTCAAGAACACCGGCGATTTCGCCACGTGGTTCTCCCGGAAGAACTGTTTCTTCCGCGTACTTGGTACACAGTGTTTGCCCCGGGCATTGGTTGCTGCCAGGTACATTGCGGAGAACCACGCCGCGTCGAGCGCCTTCCGAAAGCGTGTGCAACGTCTGGCAAGGGACCCCGCAAGTTTCATGTCTGAGGCCAGGGAATTGTGTGAACATTCCGGGGTGGACTTTTCCCTGCCCAGCATGGGCTTGCGGGAGCTCCAAAAGTTGGTGGCTGGTTGGTCGGAGTACCGGGTCCATGTCTACTCGACGGATCATTTTGGACGACTCGGCGCAACCTTCGGTGAGTAATTAGAAGAAATATTCCACTAGCGTTAATGATTTGCATTCATATAATTCAATTTGCATTAATTCGCATGTGTGTGTTTCAGGCACAGGACATCATCATCTATATCTTTACCATCACCATCGCCACTTCGACGTCATCACGAAGATCACAGCATTCCTCGACACTCCATATTTCTGCGAGGAATGCCAAACGCGCTTCACACGTCCTGGAGAGCATACCTGTGCCGGAGGCTGCAAGGACTGCAGTGCACCACATCGATGCCAGCGGGAAGGTGCGTTAATCCGTTGTCCCGAATGTAATTTAGATTTCATTTCCCGCTCCTGTTTCGAGGCTCACAAACAATCACGCTGCAAGGTGCGGCGTGGGTGTCCCAGATGTGGTGATGTGCTTTACAAATCGTATAGCAAAAATCGTCATGTCTGTGGCACTCACATATGCCCTTACTGTCGTGAACGAGTCACGAACCACGAGCTCATAGGTGCGGAAAACGTCCACCGTTGCTTTCTCCAACCTTCGCATTCCTCTTCTGTCAACAAAAAACAAATCTATATCTTTTACGACTTTGAATGTATGATTGACACCAGCACCAACCTTCACATACCCAATCATTGTGTCGCACACGTATGTTGTGAGTCCTGCTTTGACCGCATTGACCGGCCATGCACAGACTGTGGGACAGAGCAGCACGAACATGTGTTCTCTGGCCCAACGACAAGACAAGACTTTGGTCAGTGGCTTTTCACGTTCAAAGACGCGAAAGCCATTGCCCATTATGCCCAAGGTTATGACAACAACATTGTTGCCAATTACGCGCTGAGCCAAGGTGTGGTGCCAGACCTGATCATGAACGGCAGAAAAATCCTTTCTATGAAATTTAGAAATTCCAAACTCCATTTCATTGATTCCTTCAGTTTCCTTCCTATGCCTCTCGCGAAATTTTCCAAAACGTTCAACATTCCTGTCCGTAAAGGTTTCTTCCCTCACCTCCTCAACACTACGGACAATCAAAATTATGTAGGTCCTTTTCCTTCAGCCGATATGTTCGACCCGGGTCACATGTCCACCGAACAGCACGCCGAGTTTCTCACTTGGCATGCCTCGCAGGTGGACAGGCAGTATGACCTGCGCCAGGAAATGGGAGCGTACTGCCGCGACGATGTCAATGTGCTTCGTCTCGGTAGTATGCGTTTCCGCCAACAATTCATCGATGTGACTGAAGTGGACCCATTTCAGAGCATCACGCTTCCATCTACGTGTCATGAGGTGTGGCGTCAAAAGTTTTTGCGCAAAGACAGCGTCGCGTTGATACCGAGCCATGAGCATTACCGACCATGTGGCAACTACTCGAAGAAATCGATCCAGTGGCTGGAACTGGAGGCGTCGTCTCGCGACATCAATATCCAGCACGCATTGAACTCTGGTGAGGTGCGTATTGGGTCGTACAAAGTGGACGGCTATGCCAAAGTGGGTGACCAACACGTGCTTTTCGAGTTTCTCGGTTGCTATTTTCATGGTCATCGACATTCTGGGGTGTGCTCAAACGGCGCCAGCAAAAACTGTCGCTATGTGATGAACAGTGGGGCTCCATCAACGCACCATCTATACGATGGCACCATGGCTCGTCTGGCGATACTGCGAGCCCGACCAGACACAACTCTCATCACCATCTGGGAGTGTGAATTTGATGCACTGCTTCGAGACGATGACGACCAATGTTGTCGCGCCGAAGCAGTGCAAGTCTTGCCGCCGATGAATGTTCGGGACGCGTTCTATGGAGGGCGAACAGAGGTGTTTCGTCACTACGCCGAATGTGCTGGTGACGAGCGGATCGAGTACGTTGATGTGTGCTCCTTGTATCCTTACATCCTTAAAAACGGCAAATTTCCCCTTGGTCATCCTTCTCACATTTTCCGTCCTCCCATCACAGATTTTCACAAATATTTCGGCATCATTTATTGCACCATTCTCCCTCCACAGAATATTCACGTTCCCGTCCTTCCCGCACGCATCAACGACCGCCTCATGTTCACTCTGTGTAGAACATGTGCCGAGCAGGGTATCGGTGGCAATTTCACCACGAGGTCGCCGCCGTGTCACCATTCGGACGAGGAGCGCAGTCTCACTTCCAGCTGGGTGTCGCTGGAAGTAGCAAAAGCTTTGGGGCTGGGGTATCGGCTCACTTCCATCCACGAGTTCTGGCACTTTGCCAACACCACACAGCTCAACGACGGCGAGGCAGGCGGATTGTTTGCACAATATGTAAACAAGTTTTACGCCCTCAAGGTCGGTGCCGAGGGTTATCCCGCTCACGTGCAGACTGACGACGACCGACATGACTACCGACAGACACTCGAAGCGCGTGAGGGTATAACCCTGCCGACCATTGAGAAGAATCCGGGCCTGAGAGCTGTGACCAAATTGTGCCTCAACAGCCAGTGGGGCAAGTTGGCTCAGCGCGCAAACCTGGGGCAGACTGAATACGTCACTTCCATGCGTCGTGTTTACGATCTGCTGGAGGATCCCGCCATGGAGGTCTCCGCGTGTGACCTCATATCGGTGGCTGACGATAGTGAGGGGGACAGCACAATGCACGATGTATGGAGGCTGACGTATTCCCATCGACAAGACAAGACTGTGGCCGGTCCGCTTAAAACTAATATCATCCTTGCTGCTTTTGTCACATGCCAAGCCCGACTTTATCTTTACTCTTTCCTGCAACTCTTTAATCCTTTTCAGCTAATATACTGTGACACAGATTCAGTCATTTACAGAACATCACCAAAAATGCCGCGCATACACACATCACATTTTCTCGGCGACATGACTGACGAACTGACTTGTTTCGGGGCAGGCAGCTATATTTCTCATATAGTCTGTCTGTCTCCCAAAAATTACGCTTTTACTGTACACACACCAGACGGGGGCACCAAGACTATAATAAAAATGCGCGGCATCACACAAACACACGACACGCAGCAGCTTATTTCCTTGGACGCTTTCCGATCCCTGTTAGAGGCGCCTGGGTCCACAATCAAAGTCCCCTTTCGACAATTTAAAAAGACTGCAGATTTTAAGATAATTACGGTGGGAGGGGAAAAAATTAATAGGTTAGTGTCCAGTAAACGCAGGGTCCTTCCCGATTATCGTACCTTCCCGTATGGCTTCATCGACTGACCGACCGACCGACCGACATCATCATCATCGTTATTTATTGCTATATATTTGTTGTGTTACCAGTATTAGTTGTGCTAGGTGTGTTAGTTGTGCTAGATGTATTGGTTTATAATATAAAAGTGTCGGCTGTGTTAGTGTGTTAATTGTGCTAGTGTGTTAGCTGTGTTAGTGTGTACACATGTTTCGGTGTGTGTGTGTATGTGTATGCGTATGTTGAACCGGTTTTCGAGAGCCCCGGCACGCGCCGACGTGTGTGTGTGTGTGTGTGTGTGTGTTTGTGTGTGTGTGTGTAGGCTTTAATATACAGGTGTTGATGTGTAAGCGTGTCATTTGATCGGCGATCATCGAGATGGTGACGTATATAAAAATGCTGCTTCTTTCACTATTACTCCTAGTCAACTTTACAGAATGTTTAATTCTCGGTATTGAGCTGGTAATTGTGGGATTGTTATATGATCCGATTAAGCGTCACGGGTGTTTGGCTAGTAATGCTCAGCGCAAAACCAGTCGCTCATTAGCAAAAATACTTTATATAATAACCCTATAGTTAAACGAAGATCAGTTTCATCGGCACGGCGAATATGGAAACATTTGACGCACGTCTTGTTACACCGTTCACAATGATCTTGTCCGGTCCTTCAGGGTCCGATAAGAGTCAATTTATAGTTGACATGCTGACACGGGCGGACCAGGTGCTCACTCGACGCCCCGACCATGTACTGTATTGTCATGGAACTGCAGCGCCCGATCATATAGACAAGAGTTTAGTTAATGATATGCAGTACGGAGTGCCATCCCATGAGGAAATTCAACGACTGGCAAGCAAGCATAAATACGGTAATGGTTGCATGGTCATTATCGACGACTTACTGGATGCTGTGGAAGGACCAGTTGTACGTGATATGTTTACGAAAACGTCGCGTCACGACAACATGAGTGTACTATTTGTCACCCAAAACACGTTTCTCAAGTCGCCAAACTACCGGACAATCAGCCTGAATACAAATTATTATGTATTTTTCCGTAATTTTCGAGATCAAACACCTCTGCGTGCATTTGCTCAACAGTACATGCCAGATAATATCAGGTTCATTATGGATGTTTATAGAGACGTAATGAAGAAAATGTACGGTCATTTGCTTGTGGATTTGCGTCAACAAACTGACAACAGACTACGTGTGCGTAGCAATGTGTTGGAACAGCCCATAATAGTTTATCTTCCCGCTTTGAGGTATAAATAGCATACATAGTTGAACAAGTGAATCATTTGTCAGCATGTCGTCGACGTTGCAACGCTGTTGGCCGACAATCGAAGCACTTCCGCGTCTCACACACCGTCAACAAAAAGCCGTTCTCAACACGTACGACCCTGCTCTGATACGGGCTATTTGTGAAATCTGTCATAACCTTTTGCAAGACCGTGTCCCTTTGGAAAAGAAACAAAAGCGTCGCCTATCCAAATACAAGAAAATACTACGTAAATTGGGTGACAAACGTCCGTCACTGAAGAAAAAACAACGAGTGCTGGTGCAAAGCGGAAAATTTCTCTCAGCCCTTATACCTGTGGTGACATCGGTTATAAGCTGTATACTGTCTGCAAAGTAATGAGCGCCTTCCAACGAATGGTTCTCCTATCGCAAGCCACATATGATGAAATGCAAGGTCGAACCATGGCCACACCCACATCCGCTCTGGAGCAAATTCTCAACAAGTCTACAGGGAATGCCGAAGCGAAACGGATCGATTACATGAACGCCTGGCGTCCTGAACAGTCCGCTGCTCCTGCTCCGTCTGTAGAGTCTGATAAATGGCTCCAGCTTGTACCGTCAAGCTATAAAAAACACGCACAATTCGTGCTTTCCCAATTGAGTACTGTGCTGAGATGGGACAACAACACTGGTATCATTTATCTCAATCACGCACAAATTCCTCGGAGCAATATTGTCGACTTGGTAAACTATATTGTCCGACGTCGTAAAAGTGTTCCTGAGCCAGCAGGGTGGGCACAGCTGCGACAATTGATTGAGTCGTTGAATTTACCGCGAGAAGTTGCCCCGAATATTCACGGGCAGCGAGTTTCGACAGTTGGCCAACAATCGGCAAATATCCCACGCAAATGGATAGTAAGCTGATTTGGTCGCAAAGAACCAAACAACTCCATCGTCAAGTACGTAAGCGCTTCGTACACAATGCATACACCTCCACCGGACTAAATGATACATGGCAAGTTGATTTGTGCGATGTTTCACGTCTGCGTGGGCATAACACACAAGTGCGTTATTTGTTGGGTGTAATTGACGTGTTTAGCAGACAAGCATATGTGTGTGCATTACATAGTAAACGGGGACCTGCCGTGGCCAAAGCAATGAACCATATTCTCACCAACAATTGCACTCCGATGCAAATAATGAGCGACCATGGTGGTGAATTCACAGGGCGAGAATTTCAACGTGTAATGAAAGAGCACAACATCTATCATTATACGACATCTACAATCATACGGAAGGCGTGGATAATTGAACGATTTTTCCGCACTCTGCTCTCGCTGATACACAAGTTTATGACCGAAAACAACACAAAACACTTTGTCAAAAATCTACCTCAATTGGTGAATTTGTATAACAGCACTGTACATAGATCAATCGGTATGGCACCTCGCGCTGTAACTTTATCAAATCAACACTTGGTCAACACATTGTCGCGTAAAAAACAAACACCAAAGTTACGCGTAGGCGATCATGTGCGAGTGTTTATTCCGAAAACTATATTTGAAAAGGGATATCGACAGACATTTAGCAACGAAACTTTCACAATTTCTTCCATATACAAACGTCGATCAATTCCCATGTATAAGTTGTGTGATGATGATGGAAATTTGATTACCGGTACATTTTACTATCAAGAACTTCAACGTGTTTGAATACAACATACATTGTGTGTAAATTTGGTCTTTGTTACCGGCAAATGTTTTAATCCCACACCTGTGTATCATGTAAATATATTCATCCTTGGCTTGACGCCAATGAATTCATCTGGCATTTTAATCCTTACCGCAGTATTTGACATAAACCAGACACTTTATATAAACGTGGCGAGTGATTCATCGTCATATTGGAACATTGTCTTTGCGACCGATTTAGTCAAACCGTTTTTTTATATATATTTCAAGTATGATTGAAAATTATTATATTCACGTCTCTGCCAAACATCGACTTGGCGATCCCGATATAATGAGTATCGTGACATAAAATAGAAATAATGGAAAAAAGTTAGGTTGGGCATAGAATAAAGAATAAATATAATAAGAAAGGAAGAATAAGAAATAAAGAAATAAAAGTTGGGTTGGGTCGTGTTAGGTTTGGTTGGGTTAGGTTGGGTTGGCTTGGGTTGGGTTAGGTTGGGTTAGGTTGGGTTGGGTTAGGTTGGGTTAGGTTGGGTTGGGTTGGGTTGGGTTAGGTTGGGTTAGGTTGGGTTGGGTTAAAAAAACTAAAAAAAGTTAGGTTAGGTTAAAAAAAAGAAGTTAGGTTAGGTTAAAAAAAAGAAGTTAGGTTAGGTTAAAAAAAAGAAGTTAGGTTAGGTTGGGTTGGGTTAGGTTGGGTTGGGTTGGGTTAGGTTGGGTTGGGTTAGGTTGGGTTGGGTTGGGTTAAAAAAACTAAAAAAAGTTAGGTTAGGTTAAAAAAAAAGAAGTTAGGTTAGGTTAGGTTAGGTTAGGTTAAAAAAAACTAAAAAAGTTAGGTTAGGTTAAAAAAAAGAAGTTAGGTTAGGTTAGGTTAGGTTAAAAAAACTAAAAAAGTTAGGTTAGGTTAGGTTAGGTTAGGTTAAAAAAACTAAAAAAGTTAGGTTAGGTTAAAAAAAAATTAAAAAAAGTTAGGTTAAAAAACTAAAAAAGTTAGGTTAGGTATGACGTCATAGGGGGGGTGACGTCATAGGGGGGGGGGGGGCAAGGGGGAGTGTGACGTCATATGTCACAAAGTGTTGAAGCTTTCTACTACATATACACATATACACATACACATGCACATGCACACACACACACATATATATGCATATACATATACACATACACATATATATGTGTATGTGTACACACACATATATGTGTACATACACATATGTGTATATTTATATGCATATACATATACACATATACATACACATATACACATACATCACATACACACATACATCATACATACACATACATACACACACATACACATATACATGAACATACACATCACACAAACATATATATACATGCATAAACATATACACATAAACATACACATAGCCATATACATATACATACACACACGCATACACATATACATACACACACATACACACACACATCACACACACATATATATGCATATACATATACACATACACATATACACATACACATATACATACACATATACATACACATACATATACACATACGCATACACATACATACACCTACACACTCATACACATATACATACGTACACATACACAGTAGTGATGGCAAGTAAAGCCGCTGCCACCATTCATCTCCTCGCCCTGTCTTCACAGCTTGAGATTGCGGCGTAGAAATAAAAATAAAATTGACAAAAGGAGACTTGACGTGTCTGCCTTTGGTTGGGAATTCAGCCTGAATTCACTGTGTGATTTCAGCACACGATAGTGTCCAGATAGCTGGAATTGTATCCTGATGTTAGATAACCAGCAGGATGCATCTTTCATTCAGCAGGTGTTGTGCTCGTTTCTGCTGAGTGTCCAGGCACCATTCTCAATAAATCACCCTGTCAAATGAGTTTCCGACAGTCTGATGGTTCATCTGAACTCCTCAGAATCGACAGAATCCCTCATTGTCTCATGATGTTGTTGTTGACTTAACTCATTGTCTAGTCTTATTTTAACCCAGAATTATCGAGATAATCAGTATGAAATCCTGAGATGGGTTTAACCACAGATCTTTTGTGGTGTGCATGTAACTGGGCTGCATTCAGCACAGACGTCATTGCTGGAATGTTTGACCTTCTTCTAGCGACTCAATCAAGTTCCTGGATGTTCAAACTACGTCCTATTTCTCCCAGGGGGAAACTATGGAACGGCCACTATGATGAAAGCCCAGTTTTAATCGGCGAAACCTTATAGCTCCTTTCTCCAGCGCTTCATTTGCCCCGTTCTGCGTCATGAATGTTAGCAATGCGTAACAGAACCAGCCATGGCTACCGTGCAACTTCGGCGGCGCCCGACGTCGTTCAATGGCAATTTCAGTGATGGCTCCGTATCTGCCAAACATGTCGTGCAGCATGAATTCATCAACACCTGGCATGAAACCTTCCACGTAAATGACCCGACCGTCGACCGTATCGCTCTCATCTCTTGCAGCTGCCGCCACCAGAGGAGACATCATTGTATCATCATCACTGACATCGTCACTTGCAGCACATGGCTGTGTCGCAGCAGAGTCACGAGTCGGTGACGAACAGATGATCGACCACAGCAGGTCGGTGCAGTCGTCTTCCGGTGCTGGCGGAGCAAACAGCTCGAAATTGGGCCAGTCGTAGATTTGGTCCTCAGCGTTGGGGAAGAGTGGCTTGATGCCTTTCTTCTGCGACAAAGTCGGACTCTTGCCGGCGTAGCTGGTCGTGACAGTCGAGTGTGTGGCTTGATTTATTGTCGGATTCATTGAGCTATCACGCTGGCTTGGTTCAGTTGCTGTTTTCTCAGCTCGTTTCCAGCTGGTTTGTTTCTTAGCCTCACGCCTCTTCTCACTGGTTTCCATGGCAACCGCCAACGGTACACGTGATCTGTACTCCTCTAGCAAGACTTTCCGCTTCTTGCGAGGAGGAATGTCGACTTCAATCAGCTGGGGATACTCGTTGTGCTCCAGATAATGTCCTGTTAGTGCGTCTGATGATGTGTTTGATGGTTGCACTTGTGCAACAAGATTGAGGCTTTGAGACGTCAAGAAGCTGCTAGCTGGCACGGTGACGGCGGAATATATCCGTCTTCTCTTGTCTGCAGGTGATGATGTGCCCACTTCACTATCATCATGTCTCCTCTTACCATGAGAGCAGGAAGATGTTGCCTGTTCTCTGATGTTCACGTGATCTTTGACATCGGTGGGAGTAGATGTAGTCTGTCGTCTGTGCATGAGCTTGATGGAGGCCACCATGCGCTTCTCTTCTGCTTCCGATATCCTCACTGTTCTTCTCCTAAAATCAGAGGAGTGTTTCGAACTGTATGATGATTTCTTCATATCATTACGCTTCCTCTTCCGAGAGGAGCGACTGGATGCGTGATGTCTGTGCATCTTGGATTTTTTCCTCTCATGATTGTCTGATGTTATCTCATGATGATGTTGTGATCTTTGTCTGAGGTCCTCCAATCCTGATGTTCTGCCTTCACTCTCAGTTGTAGGCCAAGATATCGGAGAAGACCCCATGTTTGTAGCGTTTGCTTGTTGCTTGTCAATGAGACAATATGTGCGTATGAATATTGACAGTACGAGTAAGTTATCACAGGCAGTGAATTGCTTAGAAATCGCATTGAAAATGACAGGTTAATGACCTTGAAAGATACAATACAATAACGCTTGTAAGCTGAGCCAAAAACACATGCAAATATCATATGAGCACTTCTAACTGAATTACGCTAATATGAATAAATTAATATTTATTCGTATTAATATCAATACATATTTATTAATAAATTAAGTAGACGTGCAGCTTTGTCTGGCCACAAACCAGATCCAAAGCTGCATACCCCCAATTCGGCCTTGATATCCTAAACCAACTACACATTATGGACAGATTACATAAGAGGGTAAAGAAGAAGCAAAATGATGAAATAATTTGGGACCAGAAGATACACATAGCAATAAGTTATAATGCTTTTATTATCTAGTACCTCACACACAAACTCAACCCGACACATACTCAACCCCTAGTTAGTGATCGTTTCTTGACGTAACCTAACCTAAATGTCCAGCATATAAACCCGCCCGTTGTGGATCGTGTCGATCCGTTCTGGATCTTGAAGACAAATCCGTTAGTTTTGTATATGAATGCATTCTACACGGTGAAATTGAACGTTTTATTGTCTATAGTTGCTGTCTGCGGGACAAATTTATTTCATATAAATGATCCACCGCTTCGTTTACGTTTAAAACCACTGATCTATATCATTGAGCCCGCGCAGTTATTTTAACCTCATATTCAAGCATACATACACACGCAGACAGATAGATAATTTCTTATATAGATATAGATTTGAACCCGCCCGTCGTGCGGAACAGTTCATAACATGAAATTCATATTCAATCTATAAAGTAAAATGAATACAAATTTAAAAGTAAAAAATTTAACCTGTAAATATGCTAACCAATAGAAATGTCTAAATGTGAATATTTTCATTTTAATTTGGACAAAATATCCCTCGATCCGTCTCATATATGAACCTGCCCGTCGTAAAAATGTCCTTCACATGCAATGTTTTATTTTAGATTTTTAGCTAGATTTTGTCCTGAACGCTAGCGCTCTAGCGAATACTTCACGCGCTTTGCACATAAACTCAGATGTTGATTTCGCAGCAGCGAGAAATCATTGGCGGATGAAGTAAATATTTATAGTGGGGCTAAATATTTTATAATGGCTTGTTGAAAAGTTTTTTTAAGAAGATATATCAAAATTATTCGAAAACATTGCATGTGAAGGACATTTAAAAAAACGTTTTTCAAGGAGGCTAGGCCCCCCTGCAGAATTCCTGGATCCGCCATTGTCTCCATTGATCGCTGTGTTAAATCTATCAGTCGTCGGTGGAAATGAAATGGTCTTGAATAAACGGTTATATCTTTTGGAATGTTAACAATACATATTTGAAAAATATATCATCTTGTAGAAGACAAAATTTCCAATCTGTGGATATAAAAAACTGTCAATTCTGTTGAGCAGTTTTCCTCAAACCCGTGGCATAAAATCCCCAAAATGTGAAAAACACGTTTGTGCACACACAGACAGAATAACGTTTTGATTATTATCGGGTTTATACGCTGGTTTATATGTTTATATGCAACAAAACCTAGCCTATGACCTTCTTGCATCCATTTTTCCCCTAGGGACCAAGTTTCATCAAAATCGATCCAGTGGTTTAAGAGGATATAGGGTAAACATACACAAATGACCTCAATGACCTTGAAAATGACCTCGGAGGTCAACAAAATCTAGCATATGACCTTCTTGCATCCATTTTAACCCTAGGGACCAAGTTTCATCAAAATCGGTCCAGTGGTTTAGGAGGAGATAGGATAAACAGACACAAATGACCTCAATGACCTTGAAAATGACCTCGGAGGTCAACAAAACCTAGCCTATGACCGTTGCGCATCCATTTTACCCCTAGGGACCAAGTTTCATCAAAATCGGTCCAGTGGTTTAGGAGGAGATACGATACAAACAGACATTTAGAAAATTTGCAATCAGTATAGGGCAAAAAAATACCATCAATTAGGCCCTTCGGGCCTAATTGGATAATGACCAGTTGCGGTGCCATAGAATGGTGTTTAGAATGTCATAGAATGACGTTTGCCCATTGAAATGCCCTGTACTTGTGCATAGTGCATCTCACCTTGGACAATCACATCATTTGAAATGGCCAAATCAATGAGCACTACATCATTGTCCACGTCCATTTACATGCAAATTTATTGCTTTACATACTCCTGTGCGACGAAAAGGTCACAATGTTGGCAGAAGAATGTGATTTATAAGATAACTTGTACGATCTGTGGAAGATTCTACATAGGTGAAACTTGTAGACCTGTGAAAATACGAGTGCAGGAGCATATTAGCCCAAAACTGAACGGTGTGATGTTCCAACACAACAATGAGCATCACACCAACTCTCCACTATCTATCAGCTGGTGTATCATCCACAGTGGCATCAGAGATGAGTCGACAAGAAAGTACGCTGAAGCAGCCTACATACGGCAGCATGATGATGGATCGCTCATCAATGGCTGCAAGGGAATAGATTTAATATGCCAATTCTAAAGATAACGCAATTGGCAATTAATTCTCATTTTTCAGCGCTTAATTACGATAGTTACTCAATTGTTATGATGCATGTGTTTTTTTATTGTCTGCTATATAATTGTGCAATTTGGCCGTTAATTTGAATGAATTTCAGTACCTGAAGAAGCCGTTAGGCGAAAACATTCGTACTCAAATATATTGATTGTACCCGATGAAGTGATTCATTTACATAATATTCATAATTATACCGGGTGCGTGAGCGAACATCAATTTTGATATATATGTATATATATAAAATCACCAAAATGTGAAAAACTCGTTTGTGTACACACACAGAATAACGTTTTTATTATTGTAGATGTTACTAGTTTTCAGCGGACACGAGATACAGAAATTAATTGACTCTTGATATTATCATGAATATATTTTTTATGTGAAGATACTGTTGGCCCACGGTCAACGACGCAAAAATAATGCGCTGAAACGAACCGAGAAATACAATAACACATTGGAACATTAGCACACTTTAATTCATTGGAAACAGTGGCAACTTCGCTATCTAAAGATCACAATCAGTTAATTAATCAGAAAGGTAATGAAATCAACAATAACAACAACAACAACGTATATTTATAGCGCATATAAATAACACACACGCGAGTCTCGTCATACCTCGCACAAAAATGAAAAACGATTCTCCAGTGGGAATGTGGATTTGACGATAAAATGAAAATTGATAAAGAAATGAAAAGTTTCACAGACAAACTGGATATTGTACCGCCAATGGATGTTAAAGACTGTTTTATGGGAGGGCGAACTGATGTTTTCAGACATTACGCTGAAAGCGAGAATGATGAAATTATCGAATATTATGATATAATGAGTCTGTGGCGTTGTTGTCCAGTGGCGTGCGGTGTGACGTCATAGCGGTTCACTTGAGTCGAGTGGTGCGAGGTATGACGTCGCACGTTGCTGCGCGCTGATTGGCCGCGACTTGAGCCTAGTGCCGGAGGCGTGTATCAGCTGGCGTGTGTGAAGCTGGCTTTGCGAGCGGTCGAGATTGATTCGGTTGGTGGCCTGTGCGTTATAAGCATCGTTGCCGTGTTTCGAGAATATTTCTGCTCGAGTGGACGAATTCTCGTCGTGTGCGCGGGTTACCTGCGCGAAGGAGAGAGGGCTTTGCCCCGTTTATATTTTGTCGACTACGTAACAAGCTATTTCGGCCATATGGCTGAGGCCGTTGGCGGGGCAAACGCGAGTTTGTCGAAGGGGGTTCCGGTAGCGAATCCGATGACTTCGGTCAGGAGGGTCAGAGACCCAAGCAGCGGGCCGCAGGACCCGTGGTAGATGTTGGCCAGTTGGCCAACATCTTAATGCAGGCCCGAGGGCCGATCCTTGACAGGATAGGGCGGGCTCTACCGCGTTTCGGTGGTGACGTCACCCTTGACGTCACTGAGTGGCTGGCCGACTTTGAGCGGCTATGCCGTGTACAGCAGGTCGACCCTTGCGAAATGGTCGACCATATGCTGGATAGGAGCGCGCGCCGGCTCTACCGGCGCATGCTCGTGGGCGACGCCTCACAGTGGGCCGTGGTGAAAGCCACGCTGGTCGCCGAGTTTGGCGTGCCTCGCCAAGAGGCGTGGAGGCATTTTTCGACTCGTCAGCTTCGATCTGGCGAGTCAGTGGACGCCTTTGTGGACGACCTAGAGCGTCTAGGTCGCCGTGTAGGGTTAACACCCGAGAGCTTGGCGTTCCGCGTCAAGTTTTATGAGGGCCTACCCGACTCAATCTATGAGTGGGCTATGGCGAAAGAGGGGGCCTATACCTCCGAGTTCGACAGCGTGCTGTCGGCGGTGCGCGCCAGAATTGGTGCGCGTAGGGCTGCTGCAGCCAGAAACCGCCCATCTGGGGTGGTGGCTGCATCTAGGCAGCGAGTCAGCTACGCTCAAGTAGTGAGTAGCTCGAGGGACCGCTCTCCTGTTCCTCAAGCGTCGGACGAGCGAGACGGCTCTGTGTCTCGGTGGGCGGGCCGTCCGGAGCGCTCTTCTGCGCGCCGGACGCTCCGCTGTTACCGATGTGGCGGCGACCATCCGGTCCGCGAGTGCCCGGGAGCGCAATGCTACCGGTGTGGCAAGCACGGACATTTCGCTCGTGATTGCGAGGAACCGACGTCGACGTCACGCCGCTCGCGAGCTCGCATTTTCATGCGGAGGGCGCAGCGTCCTCCGACATGGAAGTCGACCGCAATTAAGCGGCGGCCCATGTAAAGGGGCGATGGTGAGTCCCTGCTCTGCGCGTGGACTCATCAGCGGAGCACATTTGGTGCGTCGGGCCCGCCGGGCGATTCGAGGGACGGCCGGTGTATTGACTTCGTGTCGTATGCCGGTCGTTGAAGCTGTTCTCAACGGTCGTTGCTCCCGGTGTCTGGTTGACACGGGAAGTGAGTGCACAATTGTCAGTGCACGGGTGGTGGCGGGTTCACTTCCCCGTCGGGGACGACCGTTGATTACAGCGGATGGCAGGACTTCTCATGAGACGACGTCCTGTGACGTCGTCGTCGTAATCGAGACGCGACCTGACTAACGAGCGGTACAGAAGGAGAAGGGACCGTCGATCTGCTCCATACCGCATGCGGGAAACAGTCTTCAGCACATTCAGTGCCTCTAGACATGTGGCTCTCAGCTGTGAAATATGGTCGGTGTATGTCAAGCGCGAGTCCAACGTGACCCCTAAAAACCGAACCGTGCGTTGAAATGAGACAGCACTGCCGTACAATTCCACTTCCATGTCAGGGCAGGCACCTCGACGGCGGCAGAAGTGTACACCTGACCGTTTTGGACGTCGAGAAGCGGAAGCCGTTACGCGTTCCCCAAGTCTCTATTTTATTCACCGCCAGCTGCAGTTGACGCTGGACAGCAACAGTGCTGCGGGAAGAACACCATACGGCGAAGTCGTCCACAAATAGAGACCGTCCAATCGAGGGAGGCAAATGATTGTAAATGTCGTTGATCATTATGGCAAAAAGGGCCACGCTGAGCACACTACCCTGTGGAACGCCTTCTGCCTGATCGAACGGACGAGACAGGGAGTTCCCCACACGCACACAGAATGTGCGGTGCAAAAGGAAATTGTGTACGAACCTCCCCATGTTGCCTCTGACACCACAGCGATGCAGTTTGCGAAGAATTCCATGTCGCCATGTGGTGTTATATGCCTTTTCGATGTCAAAGAATATCGCCCCGACGTGGTGACCTCGCGTGAAACTTTCACGTACGCGAGAGTCGATAGTCACCAAGTGGTCTAACGTTGAGCGACCCTGGCGAAATCCGCACTGAGCATCATTGAACAGCCGACCACGTTCAAGAAACCATACCAGCCGTCTGCAAACCATTTTCTCAAACAGCTTGCAGAGACTGGAGGTCAGCGATATCGGGCGATAGTCAGACGGGTGATCGCCCGATTTGCCCTGTTTCGTGATGGGTATCACGATGGCCCGTCGCCAGGAGGCTGGAAACTGCCCACCACTCCACAGATCATTGAAGACCTGCAGCAGGGTAGAAAGCACAGCCGGCGACAGGTGTTTCAGCATGAGGTTGTGAACCTCATCAGGGACTTCATCCACATCGCGAAGCGTTCGCAAGGCTGTTCTCAGCTCAGCTACAGAAAAATCGCAGTTGATTGGCAGCTGACAGTTGGTGGAGAAATCAACGGGTTATCTCTCGCACTGCTGTTTGATCGCTGCAAAATCAGGGTCGTCTACGTTTGCACGACAGCGCTCCGCTAAATATCGGCCAATTTGGTCAGCAACATGCTCCGGATTAATCACGTCCATGCCACTGATCTTCAGAGAAGGCAGTGGATTGGGACGGTACTTACCAGAGATGCGCTTTATACGGTCCCATATGGTGGATATAGGACAATGCCGATTAATGCTGTACACATAGGACACCCACGAGGCCCGCTTCGCCTCGCGAAACGTCCATCGAGCTTTTGCGCGAGCGTGGCGGAAGCAAAGCATGTTTGCCACCGTGCTGTTGCGACGGAAGCGACCCCAGCAACGACGTCGCTCTCGCAACCCCGTAGAACACGCGTCTGTCCACCAAGGAACAGGACGCCGCCGGGGACGCGATGCCGTACGCGGAATGCTCTGTTTGGCACAGGTGACAATGGCCTCAGTAAAATCTTCGACGCTGGGTCGAAGTGTGGGGTTGCCCATGGCTTCCAGTGTCAATCAATCATAGCGGACCCAATCAGCTCGTTTGAAATTCCATCTCGGTGGTCGTGTTCCCAACCTAGGTACCTCATTGAGACAGATCCATATAGGGAAGTGGTCACTCCCATACAGACTGTTCTCAACGGTCCAGCTCGTGGATGCCTGCAGACTGGGACTGCACAGACTGAGGTCCAGATCGGACATGCTTCCCGATGGAATGGTACAATGCGTATGTGTGCCTGTGTTTAAAATACCTATGTCTAATACAGTTGAAATATCCTCCATAATAAAACCACGGCTACAATATGCATCACAACCCCAAAAAGGGCTGTGAGCATTAAAATCGCCCAAAACATAAAAAGGGGGTGAAAGTGAACTGATTAAAAACTCGACGTCAGCCCTTGGGAACGGGAGACCAGGCGGCAGGTACAATGAGCACACACTCACCTCCCTACCTCCCAGCCAGCACCGAACCGCAACCACCTGCAAATCTGACTGAATATGCAGGCGGCGACAGGGTACACTGGTGCGAACAGCCAGCATAACCCCGCCATGGGATATAGTCGAGATGGGATTATCATATCTAAAAACATTAAAATCCTGAATACTAAAATACGAAGAAGTTGAAAGCTTAGTCTCCTTTATTGCTAAAATCGATGGTTGTCGGGAGTGTAAAATATGCAGTAAATCAATAAAATTCGGTCTAATACCTCAAATATTCCATTGTAAAATGGACATAAAAATAAATATAATAGAATAAAATACATATAAATACTCCCGTTAAAAAGGCACATATACACCATCGCGGTCCATCGTCCGGTTGACCGGCCGATCGGCGACCCGCTGAGGTCGCCGCTCAGCAGCCTTTTCAGGCTGCTGGGGAGCGGCCGCCTTGGGCCGCTGGGTTGCGGCCGTCTGGGGCCGCTGGGTCGCGGACGCCTGGGACCGCTGGGGTGCGGCCGTTGGCGACCGCGACACGGCAGCCTCCTCAGGCCGCCGATCAACCGGTGTTGGTTCAAGCTCATGTTTATCAGCCTCAGGTACGACCAGCTTCAAGCCCATTCGTCCCGCCAGCTTCAAGAAGTCTCCAACAGTCAGCTTCTCCAGAAACGAATCAACAGACTGTAGAGGCTGAGCCGACTTCATGACGACGCCGACATAGGACGGGCCCGATGGATGCGAGCTGCGATATACAGCACGCGCCTCGCCGAAATTGCAGCGCTGGGCAGCGCGGATAGCCAGAATTTCTTTTTCTTTCAGCCATTCCGGGCAGTCACGCGACGAGGACGCATGACCGCTGCTCCTGCAATTGACGCAGAAATATTCATTGTCGCAATCAGCAGCGGTGTGCCGTTCGGATGAGCAGCGTCCGCAGATTTCAGCACGGTTGCAGCGGAAGCTCGTATGCCCGAAACGTTGGCACCTGTAGCATCGCATTGGGTTGGGTACGTAGGGGCGGACACGGATACGCTGACGGATGTCACCGATCTTGATGTCATCCGACAGAACAGCACCGTCAAACGTGAGGAAGAAAGAGTGCGTTGGCACCTCGCTACCCTCACGCCGTCGGACGATGCGCTCCACGCGGATGACACCCTGTGATGCCAATCCGTCGCAAATCTCCTCATCATCGACACCCTCTAGCGCACGACAGAACAGAACACCTCTGGCGTGGTTCAATGTCGAGTGCGCACACACCGAGATGGGGGTGCTCACCCAACGCTTGTTTTCGCCCGTACCCACGCGATAACGGAAAGCGGTCGCCTTTACCGCGCGGGCTGCTGCCGTCTCAGTTCCGTATTTCACCATCAACGAACCATCTCTCTGCCGGCTGGCTTCGAGAGGCACGTCTCCGATGTTCCTGAATCCATCCAGACGACGGAACGGGTTCAACGATGACAGCTTCGTCTTCTCATCGGTGCTGGCAAACACCAACACCGTCGGAGTGGGAACAACACGAGTGTCGTCCTGGACGTTTCTAAGAGTACGGCCACCTTTCGGCGGCCGATCGCCCGATGGACGACCAGCAGTTGGGGTGGTTGTAGGTTTTGAAGCCATTAATTTTTCGTTTGTCTCTGCGCACACGACCACCCACCTCTGCACGGGGCCCTACTGGGGGGACGGGCAGAGCCAGCATGGGATGTCACGCCAGTGGTGGTGCGCGCTGTACGGGCACCGAATACCCCTGAACTCGTTGCGAGCTCCACCCGGTACGAGTCCGCGGGAGCTACAGCACCGGGCCCGGACCAGTGACCCCCACTGGTCCATCTGTACCCAGCAACTGCAGCCCCACTGCAAACGGCGGACACTGCACCGGGCGGGACCCCTCTTGAGCCCTATCCGGCCACCCGTGCCGTCATCGGACCATTCTCTCCACTGTCGAGGAGCCAAACAGCGGCCCCGTCGGGGTTCGACGCGCAGGCCAAAGACGAGCGTTGCGTCACGCCACCACTATACCCCTGGTGACGTGACACTCAGCGGCCAGGATCCTGTTTACCGATCCGACGGAGGAGGGTTTCCAGATGGCCGTTGGCTGCTAAACAGCTCATACGACCTTTGACAGGTCTTGTTTTCTCCCTGCTGGGTGTCTGGCCACCCTCCTCACTGGCATAGGCCAGTGGGGGGCCGGATTAGTCGCCGACATTCCGACCATGCGGCTGGTTGTACCGGGTTATATGTTACCAGTAGCAGGCCGAAACCTGACCAGACATGTCTCCCTTTAGTCGCCTTTTACGACACGCGGCAGCTACGGCGGCAGAATTCTAACCCCCCTACCGCAGGGGACTGTATTACGCTTTAAATAATTTGTGCGCCAAACTCGAAGGCATGCGGATGGTAGAGTGATTGAATATTTGAATGGATCGATGTCTGAAATCTGCATAAACAATTTTCTGAAACGCATACATCCGATTCTTAGGAGGTTTACATAGTCTTTACAATACGCTTCTGTTTCTTGTGCAAAATCGTATGTTTAGTTTTTTCGCTGCTCATTCCACTTCAAGAAATCCTCCCTGTCTGCGGTTGGTTTTTTGTCAGGCTCAAACATCTCTGCTGAAGAAATTTTGCCTATATAGTTGAAATCTTTGGGTTTGTTGAACTTATGAGGGTAAAATTCTTTTCTGACAGGTATATCAAAAGTTGTGCTAAATTTGCTTAGAGGCATCTATCCAATACTTTAATTTTGTTTTCTTTAAAATACATACATAATAGCTTGGCTCCTCTCACAATCAACTCAGGGTTGTAACTTTTTGATATTGCATATTGCAAAATCAAGTTTGAATCGTATCCTGCACTATAGTGAGCAAAGACAATACAGTTTTTCTCTTTAAAAAACCACCGACCAAAATCATTCAGCGCAGAATGTCCTGAGAAGACATGCTCGTTCTGTTGGGTGCCACAGTGGACGCAATTGCCGGGTGATTCGAAGCATTCTGCACAACACATTTGTGCCACACAAAAATTTGGGGTGTGTTCTTGATCATTGCTGTCCACCCAGCATTCGAAATCGAGGAAAATGTATTTCTGGGATTGTTTGGCCTCGTTGTCGATATTGCTGTCGTTCATTGTGCTAGCGTTGCTGGTGTAGACTGATGCAACACTACCGCCTTCAAGGTTCGTCTCCGTCGTCCAATTGGTCTCGGTAATGGCATTGCTGGTTACTGCCGTATCGCTGCCGCTTTCGAATGTTTTTCTCCGCTTGGCAGTAGAGGACGCTGCGATCGTGTTTGCCATTCGTTTGTTTATCGTTGTTGAGTTAGGAGGCTGCAAAAAACATCGATGTACCAGCTCGTTGGATCCTAATGAATTTTTAATGTAGGTTTCATTGCAGAAATGACAGCGACGCTCAAAGCACACATGCTTTCTTGCTGTCATCATGACAATGGTGTCGCACTGCAAGCAATTGTACGTTTTCATGCAAAGTTTTTGGTCTCGATGTCTTACCATGCACTCTTGATTGACAAATTTTATGTGACAGTGAAGGCATTCAATCCATGACTGACCGCTTGCTGGCACACATTTTGTTTTCGACTTACATTTCATACAACCTCCTGGACATGTATGCCTTTGTTTATTTCTTTATCCTTTCTGACAGTCTTCGCAAAAGTATTCATAACACATGAAAGCTTTCATGTAGAGTATCACATCAAAATGATGATGGTGGTGGTACAGGTACAAATGTACGTTGCATTGTACAATACTATTTACTTCTTCGTTATTTGCGTCAGCCGAGTATACATGCACTCTGTATTCTGGTAGAAGAAGAATAATTTTTTCTAAATCAGTCATACCCATGTCCATTTGTTCAGTGTCTACGCCAGCATTTGCGCAGAATTCAATCGCTTCATTATGATAGAAATTTGTAGCTGGTTTTGTGTATGCTTTCTGCCATAGATTTTTGTGTTGTTTTTATTGTTAGTATAGTCACGATGCAATTTGCTAATTAATAGCGCTCTAGGAAGACACATCAATCCTTTGACACGATAAAAACATCTTTTTTGCTGAAACCAAGCTGAAAAGTCTACATTGTTCTTTAAATAATATGCGCTACGAACATCACTGTCCAATTCGTGGGCTGAAATATATGTGAGTTTAAGACTGATATCAGATGAGCCTTGAAGAAAAGTTTTGTTGCTCTGCGATATTCGTTCAAGACTATCGAGCACGCTGTCTGCTGTAATTTCGTGCCTGCGCTTAGTTGGCACAAATGCTATGCGATCAAACTTTTCATGGCTTATAACCAGACCAACAAAATCGTCTTCTCTTACGTTGCTGAGTACCTCCGTCAATATTCTGGCAAATGTTTTGCGTAGAGTCGAAAAAATATGTTATTGTTTCGAACTGACCGCAATCCAAATTAATATTTAGCACATAATGTGTGCCAGTAACACCAAAGCGTCTCACCTTGCGCGTGAATGTTTCTCGCAAACTGAAGTTGAACGCTTCTGGCCGGTGGTAGTCAGCTTCTTCTGAATTATCAATTCCTGTGTCATGATCGTCATTCACATGTGGCGAGCGAGATCCTGACGCAAACACTACAGCAGTTGGTGACGATGATGTAACTGTTGACATAGCCGGCGAAAATGATGATGTTGGAACCACTGCTGATGTTATAACTGTTGGCGGACCTGCTAGCGACGTTGTTACTGTTGCAGCTACGTGCGATGCTGCTGTTGACCCTGATGGCAAATCCTGCGAAGATAGTACTGTTGTCGCAGATGTTGCCGAGGCTGATGCTACATGCGCTCGCTGTAGTTTATTTCTTCTCAATGATTGAGTGATGTTTGTTTTTATAGATGGGCGATGTCGAGACTTGAATGTCGAACCAGGGTTGAATTCATCGCTGTCTAACGCTAGGTCATTAACACATTCAAAAGCTGTTGGCGCTTTCAGTTTCTTCTTTTGTCTACGCACATACTTACGCCTGCTTGGCTCCGCTTCAGAATCGCTATCACTTCCCATGATGCTGTGATCAACTCAACTCGTGGTGTTTCGACTTATATTCGTGTGATGTAACCATACCGCCGTATCGAGGCTAATTTCAGTATTCAGCTGTGCCGTGACATCACAATATCACGCAAAGGTCGTCTAACACCTGAGGCTATGCAGATATACATTCAAACGTGTATTTGCTCGCCCACCGGTTTCAGGCGCACCACTTGACTTATGAAGCCTGGCAGCGGTCGAACGCGTAATCAATTGTATTCGCTCGCCAAACGAGTTTTGCCGATTCAGGCACGCTGCTTGACGAGGTTATACAGCGGTCGCAAAGAATTAAATCATTCGCTCGCGTGGCGCTGGTCCAAGGACACATGAAAGGTCAAAGGTTAATGATAATAGTTGATACATGTGAAGAAAATTAAGCTTATGAGCACACACACACACACACACAGGTGTGCTTCATTCATCTCACCGATACCGTAGAAGCGACCTTCCACGTCATGACGTCACAAGTACGGAAGATGTATTAGAGAGGGCCACAGAATACACAGCACATGGCTGATATATTATGCCATTACTTGCAATAATCTTATTCAGCCGATATACCGCGTGTGCTTGTCTGACGACAAATGATGCTGTGCACCCCCCCTCCCCAAACACAGTAAATGTTCATGAAATTCTATATTTCAGCACAACTACACAAGTTCACAACTACACAACGACTATATACACACACACGCACACACACACACACACACACACACACACACACACACACAGTTCTAACTTGATTGTAATAACACAGATGTAATGCACACAATTTTAAATACGTACACATTCACAACACAAACAATATATATATATATATATATATATATATATATATATATATATATATATATATATATATATATATATATATATATATTACTAAAGTCGTGTAACTATATTACTCGTCGCCGCGACGCTGTCCGCGGCCACCAAGCTGTCTCGGCAGGTGTTGTGGCACGATGTCGGGCACGACGTCGGGCAACAGACGTATACCGGCAGGGTAAACCCTGTCTACCTGTTGACCTAGCTCTGCTCTGCCGGCCATTTCTTCGAGGTCATTGTTGTGTGCCAGAGCTTGAGGCAGTCCTGCGTCGATGTCGAATAACAGCATGCGGCCGCCCTCGATGGGTACACGCCCCCACCTATACCGCAGCTGACCTTCGGCTCCTGAAACTGCTGCCGACGCCTCGGCTCGTGTTGGTAGGTGTCAGCTTTGCCGTTGCGCGGGCCGGGGGGTCCTTGTGGTCCCCAGCGCCGGATAATGGGGTCAGCAGTCACAGGCGGCGAGATCTCCAGCTGATATTGCAAAAGCACGCCTATGGATAGGTTGTACAGCGGCTCCCAAGTTGAATTGAAGTATGATGGGTCTTCCCACTCTACTAATAATTCTAATACCCCCTGATTAATACGGCTTGCACTAAGCCTGCGGATACCAAAGTTATGCCTCGGCATCCTCGTTGTAAGCAGCTCCGGGATTATCGTTGATACACCGTGTATCATTGATGTTGCTCAGTCGACTCAAATACAAACTGAATGCATTCCATGACGACGTGTTTCGGCTTATATTCGTCCGTCTGAACCAAACTACCGTGTCAAGGCCTGCAAACGATATCCACAGAACAATTGTAATATTGTGATGTATAAGAGGCGTCATTCAGCGCGCAATCAATCAATTTCAGTATTCGCCTGTGCCAATCGCCTATCGCAATATCACGCACACACAAAAGTCGTCTAACACCTGAGGCTATGCAGATATACATTCAAACGTGTATTTGCCCGCCCACCGAGATTCAGGCGCACCGCTTGACTTATGAAGCCTGGCAGCGGTCGAACGCGTAATCAATTGTATTCGCTCGCCAAACGAGTTTTGCCGATTCAGGCACGCTGCTTGACGAGGTTATACAGCGGTCGCAAAGAATTAAATCATTCGCTCGCGTGGCACTTGTCCAAGGACACATGAAAGGTCAAAGGTTAATGACAATAGCTGCTACATGTGAAGAAAATGAAGCTTATGAGCACACACACACACACACAAAGGTCGTCTTACACCTGAGGCTATGCAGAGATACATTCAAACGTGTATTAGCTCGCCCACCGAGATTCAGGCGCACCAAATGAGACCATACAGCGCTCTCAATCAAACGCGTGCGCGCTGCTGGTCGCAATCAAACGCGTGAGCGCATTCAGACGATTTATTCGCGCGCCGCTGACTGTACAGCAATTAAGTGGTATATTCGCACGTTGCTTGTCACATGAGGCTACACAACCCGAGCACAGTAAATGTTCATCAACTAACCTGCATTTTTTTCAAATCAAAGTGTGCGTTAGTCTTGCTTGGTCTGTTGAGGTGTGTGTCTCCCGCGCAATGACTTGTGTCAATACTAAATGAAATGTATTTGCTTGGAGATACATTGGTGTCGGTGCGCCTATCGACGGAACAATTGTGAGTGAATGCGAGAATGCATTAGATACTTTTGAAGAGTGTATTTGCAACGCTATGATGAGCGGCGTCTCCATTCCGGACCAGTGCGACACGCAGCTGCAAATACTTTATGAGAGCAACGATTGTATTAACATCATGGAACTCAAACTTGTTATCCGCAAACACAAGTGCTGGAAATGTGTTGAAAATAAACGTTGAATCGGAAGCGTTATTTCTCGGCGCTAGGCGTTAAGAGCGCTATTGGGAGGAGTTCGGCGAGAGAAGTGGGTTCTCGGCGATAGGGGGCGTCAAGAGCGCTACTGGGACGACAGAAGGTGCCGATTTCGGCGATATGTGTCAAGAGCGCTATTGGGAGGGGGCGGCAAGTTATTTCTCGGCGATAGGGGGCGTAAAGGCGCTCTCCGGCGCTCGAAGAGGGCGCTGGGTGGACGCAGAGGTAACGCTGTCTATCGCGAAACAGTACGGCTTTAGTTAGGCGATTAACCCGTATAGGTGTCGCTACTTGCTAGACAACCCTTTCCTACTCACACACACACAAAATAACATGCGGACAACTACAAAAGCCAACTGCGCTAGGAAGATAGTATATATAAATAGCGTATATAAGAATATATTATATATAAATATATAAATAATATATAAACGCTAGGAAGATAATATATAGTATAGCGCATATAAATACACATGCGCGCAAAAATTACAATTGAATAGCAAGAAGAAAACACATAGCAAACACTTATACACACACAACACTCAAACAATACACAATACAGGAACAGCAAAACCAGATGAGGCACACAAAACAAATATAATTTTGTATCGCAAATAACTAAAAACAGATCACACAGAAGCATATGGAGTGAGAGAGTGAGAGACAGGGTTAAACTATTGATCAAACAAATATTTAAACAAAGAGGACCTGAACGAATGGAAGGAGGAAGATTAAAGGTTAAAGGTTAAATGCCTAAGTGGCAGCTGCTACACGGGAAGAAGCCGAAGCTTATGAACACACAGGCGTGCCCCGTGCAGCTCGCTGCCACCGCAGAACCGACCCTCTCCACGCTATGGCGCCACAAGGACGTAAGGCGTATTAAAGAGGGCCACCTCCCCAGAATGCATGGCACAACTCATGACTGATATCTGGTGCCATTTACTGCTGGGTTGACAGGGGCTGTGGGATTGTAGAATTCGCCCAATGAAATTCTGCTCCGCCGGGTTTCGAACCACGGACCTCCCGCTTGTGAGGCGGGTGTGCTGACAACTGCACCACGGAGTCCACAAACATTGAACATTGAACAATATTAGAGGGAAGAGAATAAAACAGACGCGGAGCAAAAAATTAAAACGATTTAGAAGACCAGGTAGACTCATTCAAAGCTCTAGAACATACAAGTGGGCGTGAATGTCGAGAAGGAACAACATATTCAGACAAATGCGAGAAAGATAGGAAGGCTGAGAAGGGTCATGAATGAGTTTGAAAATAACACAACACAGGCGAAAATAAATGCGGGGGATGATAGGAAGCCAACGAAATTGAAACAAAAATTCAGAAGTATGGCGACAAGGAATAGGAGACAGGACAAAACGACAAGAAGAGTTGATAACACGCTGAAGAATGCGGAGGGAATAACGGGGAACGACACAGGCGAAAATAAATGCGGGGGATGATAGGAAGCCAACGAAATTGAAACAAAAATTCAGAAGTATGGCGACAAGGAATAGGAGACAGGACAAAACGACAAGAAGAGTTGATAACACGCTGAAGAATGCGGAGGGAATAACGGGGAACGTGAAAATAGAGTGAACAACAATAATCAATGCGGGAAAATATTAGAGAAATAATAAGTTTAATAGCAGAAGGGCGATCAAGAAACGGGCGAATAGGATATAAAGATCTCAGGATAAGGCGACACGTACGAGAAACAGAGTTGACTTGAGATGAGAACGAAACATTAGAATCAAAGATCACACCAAGACTACGTACTGACCGGGAGACAGGGCAAGGAAGAAGAGGGGGAGAAATGCGGGGAGGATGGAAAACAATACACTCAGATTTAGATTGATTCAGAACGTGACGTCTAGAAGCAGCCCAAGAAGAAATATCAGTCACAACACTACCCAACTGAAACGAACCAGAACGCACACAACCGAAGACAAACTGACCATGAACTAGGGGTGGGCGAGAATCGACTCCAAAATTGATTCTGACGATTCTAGTGGCCGGGCTGCAGAATCGATTCTGATTCGTCAAGAACGATTCTGACATTTTCTTGGTTGACTTTATTTCAAGATTCACTCTAACAAAACACTAAAATCGAAGAATGCATATGAATAAAACTTCGTTTAGTATTAAATTAATTTAATTTTACCGGGATATACTGTATTAACACTGCGACTGGCCAGAGTTTGACCGCTGCACCACTAGATGGCAATAGCAGTCATCAATGCATATACATGGATATATATGTGTGATTGTGTGTGTGTGTACATGTGTACATGTGTGTACGTGTGTGCGTGTGTGGGATGACTCGATTGAACAGTGTCAGTAGATCCGCCCACGCTGTATTGAACTTTGTATTATTGATGCGCCATGTTTTAGGCTGATAATCGGTAATAACAACCGTGTTGGTATATTCCAGCATATGAATACACGAATGGAAATTTGATATATATAGCGGCTGTACCTACACCAGAGGTTTTATAGTCAACACATAGTTATTGGGGGTACTGCTCCCGGTGTTATTGGCGTACTCCATTTCGGTATGCTAAAATTAGTATTATTATTAATTACAGGCAAATCCAGTAGCATGGGATGAGTGCAAGCACTATTACCACCCTGCGGTGACTCCCATGTACCGGAAGCGCCCAAAAGATCTGGAAAGATCTGGATAAGATCACTCCATTGTTTCATTTCACCTAAACTCCTCCACTATCCACAAACTATCCACAGCAAGTAAATGTATTATTCAATAAATATAAAACAATAAATATGAATAGGTAGGAATAAATATTAATATATAAGTCAATATATAACAAGCAACAGCTACCAACAGATAAATAAAAACATGATTTGATCCATAACAGCAACCAAGAATAAAAACAACAACCGAACAATAGAAAATTCAATATACAAAATTCAATTTGAAACAATGAACAGTAAATAAAATATTCAATAAGATATATCGTCCATCCGCTCAGATTCGAATCACAGAATCGACTCTGGCCATATTCGAATCCGCCAAGGTTCGATTCACAGAATCGACTCTGGCCAGACTCGACTCCGCCCAGATTCGAATCACAGAATCGACTCAGGCCAGATTCGAATCCGCCCAGGTTCGATTCACAGAATCGACTCTGGCCAGACTCGACTCCGCCCAGATTCGAATCTCAGAATCGACTCTGGCCAGATTCGAATCCGCCCAGGTTCGATTCGCAGAATCGACTCTGGCCAGATTCGACTCCGCTCAGATTCGATCCACAGAATCGACTCTGGCCAGACTCGAATCCGCCCAGGTTCGATTCGCTCAAAATCGACTCTGGTCAGACTCGACTTCGCTCATTATTAAATTTGTTATATTGCAGGTTTGAAATGTTATCATCTGGTATTAGAATGTTACTATCGGTGTATGAGGGTAATTTTCCAGTTTTGTCACTATACACATAATTATACACATTATTTGACATATAAATTTACAACTATGTTTGACTTCAATCAAAATCATAACAAATTCCATAACAACCGTAATTTCCTCTTACACCAAGAAAGTGAAAGTTGAAGCATGTGAAACATAATTCAACAGCGAATGTTCAAAATGAATTAAATATACAAATAAATACATGTTTCAGTGTAGTGTAGTGATTCAGTTATTAATATATATATGTATTGTTGGTTGCTGTTTCTATTCAATCATGCTTAATTTTGTGTATTCAGTTAGCGCACTTGACTAAGACCGAGCTTTCAGTTATTGTTTGTTGTACCGCATCTGCACTCGTTGATTTGGCTCGTTACGAAGCTATACCATTAAAAAACGTGTAAGTGAACAACGTGAATGCCATGGACCGACTGTATTCACACTCACAGAGACAACAGGACAGGACGAACCAGACACGCGTACAAAAAAGTTCACGCACACATGGTCGAACAACAAACACAATGACGCGGACAAACATGACACACAGACAAACAAAGAAATCGACGTACACACCGCTGGTAGGGTCATGAGGTGGCGCAAGACGAAATTTGTGTCGCACCAAAAATTATCGAATCCAGTTGAGAAATTGCAATATGAAAATGGAGGCAATCATGGATATAACAAATTAGCCAATTCGGTCGCAGTTTTCTTCACTGCGAGCGTAATTTGTCATATGTGTGACTCAGCGGAGATTCATGAGAACGGCTTATGCAGCGAAACGATTGAAAACATAGAAAGATTCATTGCTGTTCCACGTGCGCCTACAGAAACAAACGACACTGAAACAACAAAGTTTGTTGACCAAACTAACTCCGTACGATGCTCGAGGACAAAGCAAGGACACATGCGCACATGCATACACACATTACGACATGCCTCAGCCAATCAGCGGCGAGCTGATACACCAGACACTCCATCTACCGACACATCCCGCACTTCACGATTTACAACACACGTGCAACCACAGCCACCTAGACTAATAGATGGCGTTGATTCTACGCACCACATTGTTAACAGTAGCGGATACAGGGCGCAATGTTGTGAGGAGCTGAATTATTTTAGGGGGGAGCTAAACCTTGGGAGCTGTCATTCATGTACACGTATCACTATGCAACGTATTTGCAATAATGATTATATCAACAAATTCTACACAAACAATATTTTGACCTCTTAATGAGCTCTTCATCCCCCTGAACCCCTGGATCCGCCAGTGACTGTCCATTGTGCACGAACACACACAAAACACACCGACATCCACAGCACGCACGCTCAATAAAATCGTTCAACCATCGTTTGTTTCAATGCGATTTTAGCACGCGTCAAGAAATTTAATTAGGTTTTCGATAGCTATTTAGTATATCCTATCATTTGCTCTAGCCCAAACACACCTAATTGGAGCAACTGTATTTCGCTTTGTATGCGTATAACCATTGTGCGAAATGTTGGGAGATTCCCCTGGTTACACATCAGACTCGATTCTAGACTCGATTCTGACGATTCTGCTGTCGGTTAAAATCGATTCTGACGATTCTCAGAAATCCGATTCTTGCCCAGCCCTACCATGAACACAAGTCACCTGCGCCAATTCATGTAGTTTGCCATTTTTGCCTACATTTGTTTACTGAATGTGTGTAAATAAATTTATTCAACCAAAGGCCAGTGCTGCGTTGCGTGCAATTGTTGTCTTGTGGCATGCACATTTGGTTAGCTATTGAGATGCATTTATGTTGCGTTGCCATTCTGATTTATAGCAGCTTATGCTGCTATCTGCATGAGTAACATTGTCGTTTTTCTTTGTTATTAGGTGGATTGAAATATAAACTCCAACCCTAGACGATGGCTAACAAAGGAGACCAAGCTCTTCAGCACATACATGAGGCTGAAAAATAGTGAGTTATGTTGCTTGTTTTACTTTGTAATATTCCGACTTTCTGATATGCAATGTCTGCTACTGAGGTTGATTGGATTGTTCTTTCTCAGCTGGTTAAGGTTTGGTTTATGTACTATCTGTGAAGGACAACTGTTTTCAACAACAACAAATGTATTTTCTATAGCGCACACAGTAATCAGAGGCGCGAAACATAGCAAATAAATTGACGAAATGTATATTTGCGGTATATCTGAATTTTGTTATGGATCTTACATCTGAATCGTTCTACTGGTTTCAGTCTTAAAACTGGCTTTTTGAAGTGGAAACCAGATCTCGACTCAGCCGCCGATGAATACAATAAGGCTGGTATGTACTTTCTTCACGGTTATTTGCAATTTCTTTGTTTCAAAGTTAATCCAAAGATGTAATTGTTGTTTGCCATAATGAAGTTTTATTATCTTCCGCTTGTGTTAAAATATGTGTTTTGTTTTACCCTCTCACTACTCATTTGCACATAATTTATCTATGATCATGTAAGTTATATTTATATTCACTTCCATAATTTATATTTACATTCACTGTTGATCTGTGGCAGCCACGTGCTATAAGACAATACGCGCGCACAACGAATGTCGCGATTGTCTCTGCAAAGCTGCCAATTGTTACCAGCAAAATGGCAGTTTGTTTGCCGCCGCCAAATGCTACGAACAGGCAGCTCTGATGAGCAAAGAACTTGATGATCTGGCAACTGTTGTCAGTCTAGTCGACCGCGCCGTGCAACTCTATCAGGTTTGCAACCACCTGCATCTCTCATCCCTCAGTAGAAAGAAACCAAAACATCTAGATTATATTCAGACAGGCGCGCGTGGGCATCACTGCCCCACGCGCGCCTACAAGACGTCACACTCCGATCGCACCACAAACACGACTCAAAGCTCACACCGTGACACACGGGAGCACACCCGGACACACACACACACGCACAGTCCTCACCCGCCGCAACAACCAATCAGCGGCGAGCCGGTCATTCGCTCGCCGCCGCGGGGCATGGACAATACACAAACGCATACACACACAGCTATACACAACTATACACACTTGCTCACACACTCTCGCACGCAATACGCAATTCAACTGTACACGATCACACATAGACACACTGATACGTTCATGCACTCAAACACAATCCCTCACACTCACACTCTCACTGCACACAATCACACCACAGTTTGTATATATGTGTGTGTGTGTGTGTGTGCTTGTGTGTACGTGTATGTGTGTGTGGGTGTGATATTTTGTTCGTGCATGGTGGAAATAGCATCTGTTTTGATATGCAGAAGGATTAGTGGCTGTCAGCGATATTTTACAACTTGCGGGTCGGTTTATAGTTGTATATACATGTGCGTGTGGTCCTTTTGGCTATACACGATGTTCAGCTTGCCTGGTAAGAAAAGTCGAAGGATCAGTGCCCTGCCAGAGACTGAAAATCTGCACTTCTGCCGATTGTATGCGTGTGTGTATACCCTTATAAATGTTTGTACATGTATGTGTGTCCGTTCGTTCAAAGCCGCATTGTAATTATTGTACTGTCTGCGCATCTGAGACATTGTGTAGATATTGCGCAATATATATGTTTAAATAAATTAAATTAAATGAAAAATGTGTGTGTGTATGCGTATGCTTGTGTGTGTTTATGTGTGTGTGTGTGTGTGTGTGTTTGTGATTTTATTATTGTTAAATATTCTTAGTGTTAATATTTATAATAAATATAATGTTTTTTATTTAATATTGTGACTTGCATGTGACAAACTTGTACCTTTGAGACACATGTTTTATAGGCACTGTATATCAATTGCCCAATACACCAGTGTGTGTGTGTGTGTGTTTGTTTGTGTGTGTGTGTGTTGTGTGCTTACGGTGAACAGCAACATGGCAGTGGCGACTCGGCGTGTCAGTGTTTGGAAAAGGGCGGTCGTATTGTCGAGTCTAGCCGTGCCGTCGATGCATTGTCCATGTACCAGCGAGCTGCCGACATTGTCATGCTGGAAGACAGACACAGACAAGCAGGTCATATCTCCTCATACACACACGCACACATACACATTATAAACGTATACATATTTCTGACTAACAAAGAACACATTCAAAATCCAAATATATTTAAACTTGCAACGTCCAAAATAAGCAATAACAAGCAGTTTATAAGGAGAGCTGAATTAGGTGGCAACTTATCTAGTTTCCCTGATATATGCGTATTAAGGATGAGTGGAATAAAACAGCAGAAAAAAATACCAACCAGTAGAAAATAATATATGTATTCATTAGACTGACATTTCGACAAATGGAAGACAAGATACACGAGTGTTTAACTCATTGCTGTAAATATCAACTATGTGACAACACACACACACACACACACACACACACACACAGAGTTATATGAACATTTCAAGAATTTGCTGACATAGGAAAATTTAGAAGACGAGTCTAGCCATTTGTAAATTTTTCGCATAACTGATGATAGCAAACTAAAATAACTAAATAAATGTATAACTAGATAGATGGATAGGTAGATAGATAGATAGACAGATAGATAGATGAACGTATAACTTCACAAGGAGTACCGGTTGGTATAGATATGCTGAAAAACCACAGAAAAATCACCTGGAATTGGTAAATTTGCCAATGAATATATAAAGAGAATACCAAACCTATTTTCCGCCGATTATATGTCATGTTTATTGGGTTAATCATGTTTACAAATAGTCTTAGCGCCAATATATATTCTCTTTTTTCACACAAGCACACACACACACACACACACACACATACACGCTCTAGCACACTCACAAACATACACTCACAAATAGAGTTATGTACAGGGCTGGATTTAGGCATGTGTAATCCCCTGGTTAATCTCGTATGTGTGGAGGCCTACCCTGCTTGAAAAATATATAGAAATATTTGAGGTCAGACTTACCTACAAACCGTCCCTTCCGTCCCTTTGTCAACCAACAATGCATTCAAAAATAGATAATTCAGGGGTAACTGTAAACATTTCTAATAATGCCCAAATTTCTAATAATGCCACGTTTTTTACTTTGATTTTACTGCAGTTCTCCGTGATGAAGAAAGATAAATAATAAATATCCATAATTATGTTTTATTCTTGACTAAACAAACGTTTATTCCATATAATATTTACTGAAATTATTTAAGCCTGAGTCCTTTGTTGAGGCCCCCTATATGTGGAGGCCCCTGGACAGGTACCCTCTTTGCCCCCCCTAAAGCCGGCCCTGGCTGTGTTGCGCTATTCCTTGTTGCTCCTTTGTATATAGGCTGGGCGGTAACTAGCTTGTTGTGTATGATAAAGGGGCGACTATGTTTGTTTGTTTGTGTGCGTGCGATTGCAGCCGGCTTTGTATCGAAGGCTTCTCGGCTGTTGGTGCGTCTGTCGCGATTCGACGAGGCGGTGACATCGGTGCGGCGCGAAATGGGATATATGCAGGTTATTTGGTCTCAAACACTGACCCGTGCGGTAGGGGATAAGAATACTGCCGCCGTTCCTGCTGCGTGTCTTAAGACACGACTAAAGGAGGGCCCTCTGCTTAGGACCCTCTGCTTCCTCCCTCCCTCTTCTGCCATGTCCAAGGGGGAAGTGATAATCCTCTGGTAATCCCGCCTTGGACTTGGACGGCAGCTGTATTCTGTCGTATCATCTACCCGAAGTAAAAAGTCTCAAAAACAAGCTGGCATTATTCGCTACTTAACACACACTCACACTCATTGTAGTGTCTTTGCAGCGAAGATCATAAGCTAGCAAGGAGTATTGAGTCGAAGAGAAATAATGTTGCAAACCATGAAAGCTCCTGACCAGAATACTGAAGTGTATTTCTGCGTGTGCTGAAGTATTTTTGAGCATCATTAGGCGTCGGTCTGTGTTTCGCGGGGACCGCTCTCTGTTATACCAGCTACCAAACATTTGGTCTCTGCGTTTCGAGCTATGAACAGTAAAAAATGGTCAATTGTAAAAAATGTGTCATTTTTATATCGTCAATACCGAAACATAGATTGTTTGTTGAGTTTGGTGTCCACTATTTTGGTGGCTGCTCCAGGCGAATACACACGCGTGTTTCCACCATGGCTGTGTCATTGTTGTTTCAGGAGCTGGAGGACAGCGGCCAGTTGAACCGATTGGTTGTAGTTCTTGTGCTGTTGCATCTGGCTAGAGAAGATGTGGTGGCCGCTCGCAAGGCGTTCGATGAATGGAACAATTGTTGTGAACAACAAGAGGTCTCACACAAACAAACAAACACACACATTTCATTTATTGAAACATTTATATTGCGCAATTTCTACACAATGTCTCAGATGCGCAGACAGTACAATGTTTACAATGCGGCATTGTACAAACAGACACAAATACATTAACAAATATTCACAAGGGCACAAACACACACGCACATTCAGCGGAAGTGCGGATTTATCACTGTCACTGACAGGTCAGCTCGCATTCTTCAGCATTTCGGCAAGGTGAACATTTATGGGCAAAAGGACCACACGCACATATATACAGGTATAAGCGGACACACAGGTGGAAAAACATCGCTGACAGCCACTAATCATTCTTCATTTAAGAAGGTTCCTCACATGAACACACATACGCACACATGCCTCTTGTGTGTGTGTGTGTGTGTGTGTGTTTGGTGTGTATATCTAGCACAGTGGTTCTCAAACTTTTTCAAATCAGCAGTCAGTTATCGCAACCCTCATAGATTCTTGATAGCCATGATGAAAAAGAGAAGAATACAAACGACGTAATGACACAACTTTTTATTCAAAATTTATTCATACAGCTTAGTTATATTAAGAGAAAATGTATTCATTTAAAAATATGTATTTGCTTCGAAATTGCATTATTTTTGGTGCACAGAAGTCCAGTCATGGTGGTAACAGTGTGTGTACTATTACCACCATACAGTGGATCCACATACCAGAAATGTCCAAAAAGATATCCTTTGATAGAAACTAGCTACGTTTGTATATGAGCCCAAGTGAAAACCAAAAACCAACCAGAAATAGATATTTACAGAAGGGCAACGATATACATGTGTGTGTGTGTGTGTGTGTGTGTGTGTGTGTCAGTTGTCTACTCTGCTGCAGTTACTGGAGGGGTTCGAGGAGTCTGACGGCGAGGCGGTGTCGCGAGCACTGGCGGCTCCGTTCATCAGACACATGGACGTCGATTACGCCAAACTGGCCGCCTCTCTCTCGCCGCCCATCTCGGCAGTTAGTGACGTCATTTACACCAGTGGTTCTCAAACGTGGGCCACGGGAATTATCTGAGGGGCCATAGGACGAAATTTAACAAATGGGGAGCCACCGTATTTTCTCACGGGCCACGAAACATTGGTTGAAATAATATAATAGTTAATATTATTATTGTCGATGTTGTAAATTTCAATCGTGTGGTCCGGTTGTGGTGTTGTTTCGGTTATCAGTGGAAATAATCACCAGCGTACATGAGCTAATCCTATGGAGAAATCGCGTCGCGACGATCCATGTGTGTATGGGGCCACAGGACTAATAGGAGGCCACAAGGACCCACATTTTGTTTAAGGGGTCCACGGCAAGAACAAGGTTGAGAACCACTGATTTTCACCACAGCCCTCAGCAATTGAATCATTATCATTATTATTTTCATTTTTATTACCGTATTTTTCCGTGTGTATAAGAGAGTCCTTTCCATTTTTCCCCGGTGGAATTTCAAGAAAAACTGCGTGCCAGTGCTAAAAACATACTTCCTAAAGTATACCCCGCCTATTTTTCAAGTGATAATTTACTCCAAAAAAGCGGTCTCATACACGGCAATTACGGGCAAGTCCAGTGGCATGGGAAGAGTGCAAGCACTATTACCACCATGTGGAGGCCCCATGTACCAGAAGAGCCTTAAAGATGTCGAGAGAAAGAGCGATAGTTCGAGCAATAAGAGCTTAGTGTTCTGTGTATAAGTATTGCGCGTGTGTGTGTGTCATTATGGGACGATTTCAGAAGGTTTAGAGATGTAAATAAGCATGTATATCGCGCCCAAGCATAAAAGTAATTGTTGGCTATTTGTATTGTATTCTCAGACTGGGGTAGCGGCTGCATCTGGTTCAGGGGCGACTTCCTCTCACAATGAAAACCAGGTATTTATTTTCTCATATTTCACCTATGTTTCCACGTGTGTGTGTGTGTGTGTGTTTGTGTGTGCAATACACACACATTATCACATTAGAGTATTAATTCACAAATTCCATGTGTAACGACCAGAAGAAGTTCGAAATTTGAACATATAAATGTGCACAAAAGTTAGTTTTTACATATTATTGGCGGGTTTCTTGTCACCGCTAACCTCAAGAGCGCATTCACACAGATACAACTGTGGTTTTATTAGGAAAAGACACTTAACCATGACAATTAGTCAACCAGCAAAAAACACCAACACTTCCAACGCCCATTTTACTACTTAAAACATTGATTTCCTCTCACACGTTTCCATGACGACGCCGGAACGATCATTCACAAGTACATAACAACAAATCAATATCGAGCAACTAATCGCAATACACTTCCAAGCAAATAATATTTGACAGTTGAAATTGTTGCAATCTTGAATAATATAACCACAGCAACAAAATGGCATCGTTTCTTTCAGTTTGTTTACCTCGCCAATCTGTATGACCATCATCGTGAAATTGTGTTCCACCATGGTGAAATAGTTGAATATCCACGTGTCTTTTCCAGTTGTTTTCATGTGTATTTGTTGTGTGTGTGTGTGTGTGTGTGTGTGTGTGTGTTGTTTTGATGTCAGTGGAAGTGTATATTACAACAGCACACTTTGTTTTATCTCTGGGTAATCAAGATGGACAAGTTGATAGGTCATTGATAAAGTGTGCGATTTGTGGTTTGTAAATTTCAGGATGCAGATGACGGTGGTTACGATTTCGGTGGAGCTTTGTGCTAGTGTTCTGCAATTCATAATGCTGTCATACTTTCTCAATCTAATTTGGACCGTATGGAATGTGTTATAGTGACACCATCAGAGCATATTTGTTTTATATTTATTTTTATTTTCAATTGTGATTGTGCTAACATTTCACGCGCATTATACAGTCTACAACTCACGAAATTTGTGAAATAATTTCAGCCCTATTTTATGAGTGTGTTGTTATAGTTTTTGTTATAATAATGCATTGTTATGAAGGACGAGGGCGGATTCATCAAATACGCGGGTTTAGTTTTGTTTTGTTGTGTATTCTTATTTCATTCACGTCTTTCGGTCATTCATTTGTCGTTCTTTGTGCCCAATTGTTAGAGGTATATTTCTGCTTAATATGGCGCACACGTTTCCGAACAATTCGCCATTTGCTGTCGGAGTATTAGCTAGTTGTTCTTGTTCATGTTCTAGTGGCTTAGAATTTGTGTAAAAGGACAATTTAATTGTGCACGTATAAGCAACAACACATACGACGTTTTCAGTGTCTAACGAGAATGACATGGATTCAGATGCATGGTTGTAGCCATACTTGACTATGCTCAGATAAAATTTATCGTTAAACTTATCATATTTATCCCTTTCAACATGAGCATATTTATCCTGTCTATATTGCGTGGCGATGTTCTCTATAGCGTGCTAAAAAGTAGAACAATCGGTATCCCGATGCTATATGTTGTCCGTTGTCATTTTGTGTGTGATCGGGTTCTACAAAGAAATCATCATTAAAATCCAATATACACTAATGAAGAATACGTTTTGTCTCTATTATTCAGTCTCGCTTGCAGACTAGATCCACTATATATTCTTTCTTGTTCACCATTCGACTCTTTAGTTTGTGTATCTAGTTTTCATCACTCCCCGTAATAATCGGTGTTCACAAACATTTCTTTTTCCATAGCTTGCGGTTACCAATGATCTGTGCTCCGCGACCACTCTCGCGTCGTCCTGTGGCTTCGACTGAGTCGTGCCGCTCGTGCTTGTCCCAAACAGTGTTTCCAGGTATCTCAAGCCTTATGTGGCCAAACCGCCGACGAAAAAAGGCCAAACTCGAAGCACAGCAAGGTTAAATTTTCCTAAACGCCAAATAGAGGCGTCAATTCCATTGTGAGACATAGGAAATGTACTCCCACAAAAATCTGTGTTTCCAGTAGGTACATTACAGGCGGAAAAATGATTTCATGAGAATATGTTTACAATAGCAACATATTTACAACAAAGATAAAAATGTTCTCAAATTTTAAATATTTTCAGCGGATTATGCATGTACGATTATGCATCTCGTACGTTGAGGTTAAATATTAATCTAGTTTTTTTATTCCCTCTACTATTTTTGCAATTGAACTTTTTATATGTCAGTATTGTGTAAATACGCTCAAAACGCACATTTCGTTCTTCTTTCGTTCTTAATATTCTCCTCAAATACCTCACTAACTAGGGACAATCTAGCAAGCTAATAATATATTATATTTCAGCTACATTGAATTGCCTGAAAAATTACTGTTTGCAGAAATATGTTCAGACCTGCGTTACTGAACAATAATAAAAATACATACTAGTTATTTATTCCACACCGTTGAAATTAACATCGTATGATAGCCTCTTATAAAATTGTGTGTTGGAGCAGCTCCTTTGTTGAACAAATGTCCTATGGTTTACTCCACACGCCCGCTCCATTCCACAGCAATGGAAAACAATTAATATTTATATACAGGATAAAACGAATGCAGGCAACAAATCAATGAATGGATGATAAATGGTGCAAAGTGATACTGTACACATCAATGAGTAATGAGATTGCTAGACGTGTACCGGTGTGACGGCCCAAGATGCGACATGGCCCAAGATGCGACAGCGACGCTTACGACGCGTTTAAGGCATTCAATGCCTTCACTGAATATATATTCCTCCACTGAAACTTGTAGGGTCTGTTATGAAATTGCATTTGTTGTTTGAATAGTCTCTTGCTGTCATATTCTGAGTTCGCATTGATTTAATACGTCTTATTGGGTCCTTTATTTACTTAAATGCTCATTCTGGTGTCATATTTTCGTTGCACTGTAAGTTGTTTGGACCAATTCCATTGTTTGTTGTGTTTTGTTGTGGGAATGGTTTTGATAGCTGTTTGGTTTGTTAATACCGCAGGTGATTGATTGGTTAAACTGATGAGCGCACGTTTATATTCTGCTGCCTGTTGTTTTCGGCAATCTTTTAGCTTTCTCTTGTGTGCTTGTTCTGGTGTTGATCGTGTTATATTTATTCATTCATGTGTTCTTTTTATTGTTTCTGTAATAACTGTTTAGCTTTGTCCGCTTGTACATACTGTTTAGCTGCTGCGCGCCCGTGTATGACAGGCGCTATAACAAATACACTGAACTGATTGATGTTTCTGTATATTGTGTGTGTATACGTGTTTGCTACATTGGATTCATTCTATTTATTCTTGCCGTTTATTATTTTTGCTCGCATGTGTGGTTATATGCGCTGAACGAAATATATTATTGCTTGATTGGTCTTGTTGCTTTGTTGGTTAGTACACGAGTTAAACTGTTTTTCCTGGTGGTGGGCTTTATGTTGGTCAAACGGTGACGTGGTTGATACGAGTGCCGAGAAAGTATTTCTGTGCTGGCCGTAACTGCGAAAACCCGTGTGGCGGCCGGACCTGCGGTGTGCCAGCCGGGACCGTGAGGCTTTGCCCCCGCAAAATTACACGCGAACATAGCCTTCTCTACTGATGTGTTTAAATGCGTATGGTCAACAATCTATATATGGTCAATATGTGGATAAAGTAGGCTACGCACACTAAAAACTATTGGAGTTCCTTTAATTTAAAATCACTACTCTGGGGGATGTGAGAGTATATTTACAAACATCGCTGCCCTCTTCAATAATCAAACATCAGATTCTCCAGTGGGCGTCCAAGTTCAAACTGCATGGTTAGTATAACACTTGTTCAGCATCAACCAATCTTATTCTACTCAGATTCATGTTGAACACAATGTGTGTGTGTGTGTGTCTATGCTCGAATTCCGTCCATGAGAAGCAGGTCACAGCGAGCAGCGTGGCAGCTATGAGACCCCGCCTCTGAGCGGATAATACTTTCCATAGTGAAGGGGGACCTGTAGTCATTGTGGACATGTACATCTGCATTCCACTCTACTAGCCCCGTGGCAGAACAAGATTTGATTTAGTAAGAAATAGTGATGCTTTGATTGTAAGGCGAGCTGTGAATCAGTCATGCATTGTCAGAAAACAGTCACTCATGAGACACTTCGGCAGTCAACAATGAACTAAAAATTGCAGAAGAATCTAAGGATGAACCAAGCCTGTGGTTCACTACAAATGACTCCTATGTGAATGCGCGTGTACACCTACACACATTTTAAACGTGTGTAGGTAGCTTCGATTGGTACAGTCACCAATCGAAAAATAGGCCTTGAAGCGTTTTTCCTAAATATGCACATACTCACGCGTAGTAAAACAAACCACCGATCAACAACAACATTTATTTGGTATAGCGCATGTCAAAAACACACGCGCGTTAAACAGCAAGATAAGCCAAAATATTCAAAGATAAACACAAAACACGAGCAATCACAAGAGTAGCTGACGAAAGGGAACAAGACTTAATTGAAATATCACAAATAGCAAGTAGATGAAAAGGTAAGAGCAGGCGTAAGAAATAAGATTGAAGCATAGGAAGTAAGGGTGAGAGAAGTGGAATCAAATGATAATTCAAATAAGTATCTAAAGAGTGCCGAGCGAAATGAGGAATAGCAAGTGGCTGATAGAACAGTACGAGGAAGCGAGTTATACAGTCGGGGAGCAAAGAAAGAAAAATACTTCGAAGACCAAGATGATTCGTCCAAGGCTCAACGATTTTATTCGGTTCAATTGCCAAACAAAACTCGTAAAAATAGTAAGAAATACAGGGCTGACAACATAAGAGATGAAACGGAGGAAAACGAAAACAGATGGAGCATGCAATGAACACATGTGGAAAAGACGTTCAGAACGAAATCCCCAAGAAACTCATGTTTGGGGCCTACAATACGACTACACCACAAACACAGTAATGCAAGGTTCCTAAAAAGTACACAAATACAAATATCACTTGGATAATAGCTCAATGTCTGCAGCTATTTTCCTGAACAGATACGATTCCCACAACAAAACACAACAAACAATGGAATTGGTCCTTACAACTTCCACTGCAACGAAAACAACACACGAGAATAAGCACTTAAGTAAACAAAGGCCCCAATAAGACTTATTAAATCAATGTGAACTCAGAATATGACAGCAAGAAACTATTCAAACAACAAATGCAATTTCATAACAGATAATAACAGACACTACAAGTTTCAGTGAAGGAATAAATATTCCGTGAAGGCATTGAATGCCTTAAACGCGTCGCAAGCGTCGATGTCGCATCTTGGGCCATGTCGCATCTTGGGCCGTCACACCGGCAGAATTTCATCCAGGACCGGACTATCTTGTTCAGCCAGATCCCTGGGAGGTGTCGTTGAGTTGGATGCGCCTTCACGAAGTTCCTTTTTCATTCATTCAAATAACAAAAAATATTTTACGATAGAAAAATAACAATAATCGCTTTCGATAAAAAAGGCCAAAGTATGTTTGGCCTTTAAACAGAATTTCCACGGTGGCAACGTCCTTCAAAAAAGGCCAAATTGGCCTTAAAAGGCCAAATCTGGCAGCCGTGGTCCCAAAGGCTAAATTGGGCCATATATGCCGACTGTTGGTTTTCTTGAAGGTGATTGCAATTTTTGGGGCACTTTTTAAAAAGGATAAGGAACATTGAAGTGCTTCTTCTGAAGTGGTAATTGAGTCAGTGTTTCTTTATATTTATCATGTTACGCGAAGCTCGTTCAGAGCGCGCACATAACAAAGAGCGGTGTAGCACAGCAGATATATTATAAATACACAGTAACAATAGTACATAGAATATCACAAGGCCGGAGACCAGCAAAACCTCGGCACGAAGGCCGCGGCACAGAATTCCGTAACAGTGGTGTAGCGAGTCCTCCACTGAAACAGCTACTGCACCGTTACAAATAATACAGGTAATAATCGCGCAATAAATATCAAAGGCCGGAGACCAGCAAAACCTCGGCACGAAGGCCGCGGCACAGAATTCCGTAACAGTGGTGTAGCGAGTCCTCCACTGAAACAGCTACTGCACCGTTACAAGTAATACAGGTAATATCCTAGGCCAATGCGCGGCAATCGCAACGAGCACGTTGTCCAACACAATGTGTCGGACGATGCTCGGGTCGAACTGACACAAGGCGAGCGAGACACAGAGAGTAGCCCTGTCAGTCAAGCTATTGCCAAAGTCCCAGTCCAACTGCCCGCGCACCGAGGCGACGGGACTTAAATATTCTTGGCCGTGCGTGTGCATCGACCGGACCGCGTATGAACATTGGAACACAATTGGCCAGGCAATAGTAAAAGACAAATGTAACCACCCAATTGGTAGCTATGTGATCACGCCAGCACGTAGGCTACTGTGATTGGCTGAACTATTTTCGCAAGCTAACACGCACACACACGTCACCTAACCTACATGGAATATTCTAGAACGCATGCCACACAAACATACAGACACATGCGGCACATACATAGAGACACATACGCACACGTATACACATGCAACAAGCGTGTTTGCTGGTTGTACGTAGACACACGTCACCTAAGCTACACCGAACATTCTGGAAGGCATGCCACACAAACATACAAACACGTGCGGCACATACATATAAACGCATACGCGCACGCATACACATTTAAATATACACACATTTATATATACACACATGAATATAATAAATATAATATGCATGACACGCCACAATCACTATCAGAAACGCCGAACGCGACTGAACGTGGGCGAAAAATGGCGGACAATTTGGGTCGTGTCTCCGGATTTGCGGTGACACCGCAAATTTTCATTTCATTTTTTGTAAAATTTGATTTAGGTCTCCGCGCTCAAATTCTGTTATTTGCTTGGGATTGTACGGGCCGAAAATTGGGCTTGATTTTTCAGGATGTCTTCGGCATTTATGTGTGCTGTTCTGTTTCCCGGGCCGGGAAACTCGGTGGCAGCTTCTCTGTTGAGGCGGATAGTGTAGACAGAAAATGTATTCAGCAGTTCCTACACTTTTCATCTGAAATTGAACTTAAATCTGGCTAAATCACAATACAGTCGAAACCGCTTAATGTCATACCCTCGGGACCTGCAAAAAGTATGACATTAACCGAACTCAATCTTTTTGGCCATTTTTCGGCTCCAAATTTGTGTTTGTAAGTCGGTGTATTGTTGCAAACATCATAAATTTAAGAATAATGTACAGCACACAAGTAATTACTTCGTGAATAAAAGTTTGTTTGAGTTTGCTCAGTCAGTTTTTCTCTATTTTTCCCTCAATGCTGCTGAACGACCAGTGCCCAAAATCCGCAATATTGTTCTTCAAGTATGAGTAAGTGCGAATGACACCCATCGCCGCATGCGCCTCCTTCGCGGTGGAGGGAGGCACTTCAGTCCCACTGGCACCATCAGCCGCCCCTTCATCTTCGTCGCCGCCATTGCCTCCTTTGTCCTCACTGCGCAGACGATCTCAGCATCACTCAGCTCGCCGTAGCATTCCACTTCTGCATTCAATGCTACCAAATCTTCAAACTCCCTCGTTTTCGCGAAGTCCGGCTCATCGTCATCATCGTCTTCACCGCAACTGTTGCTGCTCTCTGTGGACGAAGAAGCAGTTCGCCTTGAAGAAGCAGTTCTCCACTCTGCTGTGCTTCGAAAAACGGCGTGCTTCAGCATGTGTATTGCTCTCACAACATGAATGGACTTAGCGTATTCTTCCGCAGACTGTCCTGATTGGATCGCCACCAGCATTTTCTAGACAAATTGCGTGCAGTGGTGCACCTTTAGCGCGCGAATCAAGCCCTGGTCCAGTGGCTGGATAAGTGAGGTAGTGTTCGGCGGCAAGAATACCACTTTCACGACGCTAAGCGCCTCTTCCAAGTCCAACTAGTAGACCCTTCAAAATCCGTGTCCATAGTTTTGCCGTCATTCAGGCATTGACACTGGGAAAGTACGACGGGCAGCTCTTTCCGGTCTTTTTTATCATCGGGGAGTTCGGTGCTTGCCAACGACATAAGCCTCATTTTTGCTTCCATTGCTGTTTGGTACCATAAGCACCGTCAACCGGTTCTTGGATGCCTTTCCGGCGTCGGCTTACTGCAAGAGTGCCTAATGATGTCGCTCTATTGAACAGACCATGGCTGTCCAGCTCTATGAACAGCATGTTTCTTTTGCCCCCACCACATCAGCCTCCGCTTTCTCCCCTTGTGCCTTCACGAATCCGATGTTTTTCTGCTGCTTCAGCCGGCTGAGCCAGCCAATTGACGGTTCAGATGCCAAATCCATCTCAATCACCAAATTCTTGGACTTTTCCATCATAAGAGGCCCATTCAATGGGCGCATTTTCGGAGCGCATCTGGTGGAACCACATGAGCACCGCCTCATCCACCTCTGCAATATTGCTCGATCTCTTGCGCTTCCGACTCAGATTGCTGCTGGTCACCGCATTGTCTCGAATTTCTTTCTTTCTTTCTGATTTTTTATATTGTTTCCTGATTGCAGCCGAGGTCTTTTGCAATGGTCGTTTGCTTCTTGTCATCCTTGAGCTGGTCCAAGATTTGCAACTTATCCTGCAGCGTGAACTCAGTACGCTTGCCCATCACTGCTGCCACAATCACTACGCGTAAAGAATGAATCTGATTTTGACTGTATGGGCAAACACAAAAACATGGACTGGCTGATCACAATGGTATGATAATATACAATGTTATTTGTACAGACAAATGTCATACGGGACCACAAAAGGTATTAACCGGTCTCTGTCTCTGTGTAAAACATAGTGCCGAATTTTGGGACCTGACGATCGTATGACATTAAGCGGTTTTGACTGTATAACCTTATTTGTCGTTGCTTTTAGGTGCGATTTTCTACAAGTTCTTTACTCAGTTAATGATTGCGCAATATCATGGGAGTTCCGGCATTTTTTCGCTGGCTCTCGCGGAAGTATCCGTCCGTGATTGTCAGCTGCGTCCAGGAGACGACGCAAACCGTGGATGGTGTGCGTGTGCCGGTTGATATTTCGGTGGAGAATCCGAATGGCGTGGAGTTTGACAACCTTTACTTGGACATGAACGGCATCATTCATCCGTGCACTCATCCGGAAGATCGTCCGGCTCCCACCAATGAAGATGAGATGATGGTGGCCATATTCGAGGCCATCGACCGTATGATGGCGATTGTGCGGCCGCGCAAACTGCTCTACATGGCCATTGATGGCACGGCTCCGCGCGCAAAAATGAATCAGCAGAGATCGCGACGATTTCGCGCCAGCAAAGAGTCGGCCGAGAAACAGCAGGAAATGGCGCGCATAAAAGCCGAGCTGCGCAGTCGCGGAGTTGACTTGCCACCCGACAAACCTCGAGGGCAGCATTTCGACAGCAACTGTATTACACCCGGCACTCCCTTCATGGACCGTCTGAGTCAGTGTTTGTGCTACTACGTTCACGACCGGCTCAACAACGACGCCGGCTGGCGCCAGCTGAAAATCGTTCTATCCGATGCCAGTGTGCCGGGCGAGGGCGAGCACAAAATAATGGATTACATCCGGCGACAGCGGGCCAGTCCCTCTCACGATCCGAACACTCAGCACGTGCTATGCGGCGCCGACGCCGATCTTATTATGCTTGGGCTGGCCACGCACGAGCCCAACTTCACCATCATCCGCGAGGAGTTCAAGCCCAACCAGCCGCGGCCGTGCGACATTTGCGGACAGCTAGGTCACGAGATGAAGGAGTGTGTTGGAAACGCGCGAGACGATCCCAACAAGGAACCTCCCCCGGTGTTGGCTGAACAGCAGTACATATTTGTGCGTCTCTCTGTGTTGAGGGAGTATTTGCGTCGTGAACTGGAGATGCCCAATTTGCCGTTCAAGTACGACTTTGATCGCGCCATCGATGATTGGGTGTTTATGTGTTTTTTTGTTGGCAACGACTTTCTGCCTCATCTGCCATCGCTTGAGATTCGTGAAAATGCGATCGACCGTCTGGTGAATCTCTACAAGAAGACTGTGTATCGCACCAATGGCTTCCTCACCAAGAGCGGCCGAGTTAATCTAGAGCGCGTACAGTTGATAATGCAGGACTTGGGCGATATGGAAGATGAGATCTTCAAGAACCGTCAGGAGCGGGAGATCAAGTTCCGTCGACGAGACAAGGAGCAGAAACGACAGCGCCGAGCTGAACAAGAGCGGCAGCACATAATGGCCGGGCAGTTCGCTCCGCGTGCCATTGGTGCACCGGGCGCTCCCGTGCAAAATGCGCGTAAAGAGGCCTACCAATTACGAATGGAAAAGATAGCCGCCGAGTCGAGCGGACCTGTCCGTGACAACGGAGTGTTCGATTCAAGTAGCAAGCGAGTGCGGAGCGTCAGTGACGACGAGGACGACGAGCCTCCGGACGAGGTGCGGCTGTGGGAGGATGGGTTCAAGGACCGCTACTACGAGTCCAAATTTGACGTTCCCCCGGGCAACATCGAGTTTCGTCATCAAGTGGCGCGCGAATACGTGCTGGGACTCTGCTGGGTGTTGCGCTACTATTACCAGGGTTGTGTCTCGTGGAAGTGGTACTTTCCGCATCACTACGCTCCGTTTGCGTCGGATTTTGTGAACATCAGTGATATGAAGCCTCAGTTTGTGCTGGCCGAGCCATTTCGGCCGCTCGAGCAGCTGATGGGCGTGTTTCCTGCAGCAAGTTGCAGTCACGTGCCGGCATCGTGGGCCTCGCTCATGTTTGACCCGCAGTCGCCCATCATCGACTTCTACCCGGAGGACTTCAAGATCGATCTCAACGGCAAGAAGTACGCATGGCAGGGAGTGGCACTGCTGCCATTTGTCAACGAGCAGCGTTTGAAGGCGGCACTGCGCGACGTATACGACCGACTGGATCAGGACGAACAGCGTCGCAACACGGCGGGCAGCGACCATCTCTTTGTCCACAACAGTCACACGGCCGCCGAGGTGATGGCCAGCCTCGACCAACTTCAGCAGTCTTCACTGCCGATCAACGCCGAGCTGTTCGACGGCATGTCCGGGGACGTGAGTTCGGCGGACAATGGAAGCTGGCCGCTCGGCGCTCTGGTCAAGTCTCCACTTGCTCCGCTACTGCCGGACATCGCCGACAACCGCGTAGTAATGGCTCTATTCAAAGATCCGCAATTTCCTCAAGGTCATGTGTTCGAGGCGAGTCGTCTGGCGGGTGCCGTTGACCCGCCGTGTGTGCTCAAGCCTCGCGACCTGGACCAGTTGGCGTCGCGTCAGTGGCGTCCGCAGATCGGCATGAGTCGGTCGCGAACGGTCGCCTCACTGGACGTGTCGGCTCACCGTATGATGGGACGAATGATGCGCTCACACAGCGACGCAGACATCGCCAATACCGACAACCGTCACCGTCATCACCATCCTCCACAGCAAGCAGCAGGCTCCACCTGGAGATCTGGCCACTGGGATATGAATCGTCAGCCACCCGCCGCCCCGGTTCACAATTCCTACTATAACTACCACCAGCAACAGCCTGCTCCACAATATGGCTCGTCTGACAGCAGATGGCGCAATTATCGGCCCGCCACACCGCAGTATAACTATGGCTGGACGTCCCGAGAACCTCCCAACCACTCCGGTCGTGGTTCCATGTACCCTCCGCATTATCGTCGCTAGTGTTACGTCATTAACAAGCACTGTCATCTCACCTCGATCAGCGCCAATAAACTCTGCGCATTGCGAATGTGCCTCTATATATATGTGTGTGTGTTGATACGATATGACTGTGTTGTTGTTATTGTTTAAGCGCGCACCAGCCAGTTGGCGCGCCCCACTGTGCGCCCATCTACAGTGGTGACTCCCGGTATGCTCAAGCGGAGGTGATGATGAACGAACTCGGGTCAGGATTCCAACCGCGAACCTCTGACACGAGAGTTCAACGCCTAACCACTGAGCTACTCGGGAGCTGAAATGACTGTTATGCGTCGTGTTGTAGTAATACAGACGTAGGTTAACCTAATATAGGAGCAAATCTAACTAATATAGACACAGGCTAGATTAATACATATCTGTGAAATGTAATACAAACATATTACACATGTAACGTAATGCAGACAAAATGAGTCACTCATTCCGTGGTGACTTGTAAAATAGCGAGACACTGAACGAGTCACCTGCTAGTCATATGTGGTGTGTGAGTAAACATGGAGAATATGTTGTGCTAGTTATGATTAAGTTGTGTTATTGTTGTTAGTATAGCGCGTCGGCCGATTCCGACCACTTTGCTCTACAATAGTCTGAACGACGTCACATCTTCGTCAAATGTCAATCGTCAAGATTTAAAAAAGTATAAAATATGAGTGGAAATGACTAGGATATGAAAAGCAGATGATTTAAAGCACATCACAGTTCCTCGGCAAGACCAGTCACAAAGACGTATTCAATCAAATATTTGATCAGGTGCGGATAGTTGCTGCTGAGAAAACTCGCCCTGTACCATGATATATTCATATTGAGGCAGTATTCACGCAATGGCTTATGATTAAGTGTGAAACAATACCGAACGCACGTCAATTTGAGTAGATCTATTTAGACACATTCACACATCAAATACCATATTGTACATTTACACACGCGGAAATATGAGCAGCGCTCGTTTAGATTTTCTCACCAAGAACCAAAGCACCCAGCACAACGAAAATAAACTGCAAACCCAATTTATATATGCACGGTGGACTTTTGGTGTCCGATCTGGAGTTCTCCAGCTGCGCCAAAAGCTCTTTTTGTGCGTCGGAAATACGCTGGTACTCGCTGGCGGGCGCTTGGCCGAAAGTCTTGCTCGACTTGTCCGCTTGTAGGTAATCCTAAACGAAGCAAATGAACATGTAAGTCTAACAGCACTGTCAGTGGCGGCGTCAGGGTTTTCCAGGTAGGGGAGCTGAGGAAAAGCGTGCGGGGGCTTGTCTAAACATGAAAACATACACTCTAAATGTTCATGGTCAGGATTTAGAGGAAACTCGACATATTTGGTGAGGCTTCAGTCCCTCCAGGGCCCCCCTTGGTGCTGCCACTGGGCACTGATGCACATACACCAAAACACGTCTTACTGGAACAATCCACTTGACGTCGCATTTATATCCGCAACATACACTCACCCAGGCATTGAAGTGTCCTTTTTCATCGAAGAACTTGGCTCTCTTGATGGGCGCATCACTCGACTTCCGAACGTGTCTGCCAACATCAGCAAGGATATATTGTCACTACCACCTGTACAGCACTAAGGCGAAACAACAGATAAATATACACAATGCAATGCAGCCACGGACCACCTGTATAGTGACATTTTTCGCAGATTTTAAACAATGAAACGGAAGGAAAAGAATGTATATGATTGTCAATAAGAGAAATAAGAGCTGATGTATAGCGATGTAATATCGTCATTTATTGCTGAAATATAAGAGAATATCTTGCCTGAGTGTTGGGACACTCATTCTCAACAATCGAGAACAGCCTGAATACGACGCCATCTGTCAAACAAGAGCAAAGTAATCAAGGTAAACATTTTACATTTACAATTATCCCGTAAGTTTTCATAAATTAAGTGAGTCACTGTTAAGAACAAGAATATCGTGCTTCTTATCTTACTGAACCGCTACTAAATCATTTTCAGACCCCTGCGAGTGTCAAGGAAGTGGACACCTCATCCAAAAACTCTCGACATGCTTCATCCTTTTTGTCATGATTGTAGTAGCAATTGGTGAACGTTCGCAACGCATAATAAATGCACAAAACAATCAGCACTGTCTTACACACATACAAAAGCCAGCCTCAGAAGAAAACACCATAATTATTCTGCATTTTTCCTCTTCATAGTTCTTTTGGATTCTACAAGCAAAGCAATACAAACCGCGAGCGTCAAACAACGTTGGCACAAGCGTATGAACGAGAGCAGGACAAGCAAATCAAGCACAGCAATCACAGCAAACAAATCAGTTGTTGTTGTCGTCAGTGCCACAAATGAAGCAAAAAAGTCATAACCGCAATATTTCTTTTGGTGTGTACCAAGTACCACACCAAATAAATATTCTCTACACGTCTTTCCAAAAAAAATGCAATGGCCAAAAAAAACAAAAATATTGCCATTGACATCAAATATATTAACCAACTGTTTACGTTTGAGGACATATCCTCGTAAAAGTTGGTTCAGAGCGGGGGCAATTGCATCTTGTGACCCCGATTGCTCATCAGTTGTGGAGATATTGGATATTATTGAACTATCCACAGGTGAAAATACCTGATGCACACCACTCAAAGGTTTTTCTATGGGAGGCCGCCAAAAACTCGTTTGTACGCAAATGCACAATAGGTATACTTTCCCCGCACAATACTTTCCCCGATAGGAAACATTAGTACTACAATAGAACATGCTCTACTACTAAAAGTGGGATTCATTTCGTTCATGAATTGACTCTCATATTCCTTGGATGTTTTGGCACAAAGGCACACACAAGCCGAATCATTCACCCAACGGCGTGAACCAATGTATTCCAGCGTGCCTCTGTATAAACTTAGCATTAAACAGACACAATCACAAGCAACATGATTCAGTCCGACGTAGCAAGGTGTATAATAACTTCGGCAATCACACAATATCACACATACCCATCAACACGAATAACTCAACCACGCACACACACATGCACACACAGTAGCATTATCGTGCTTGTTCATTGTTTGTGCTGCTCATCCAGACTGGCGATTCTCTCCTTGTGTCGCTTAATGACATCCTCGTGACGAGCGATCTCGTGCTTGTGATGGGCAACCTCCTCGTCCAAGTGCTTCTTCAGATCCTTCAGCTTTTCAGCCTCCTTCAAATGCAAATACACATTTATTTAGCCTTTTGATTCAATCATTTCATTTAATGCATCGTTGCTATATTTTTATTCTTTCTTCATTAGCTCTCATCATCCTGACTAAAACCTTTGCCATTCGAACCCTCTTTGTTTATATATATGTTGAGCTCTTCCGGTACATGGGGCCACCTTAGGGTGGTAATAGTGCTTGTACTCTTCCCATGCTACTGGATTTGCCTGAAATTAATGCTAACAATAATACATAATTTTGTACGATAACTGAGCATATTCTCAAAACGATTCTCAAAATACCACATATCCCCATAAAATTCAACTATAAAACATAAATAGTGGATAATTGACGACCTGTTTGCGAAAATACTGCTCTTCGTGCACGTGTTCCATCTTGCCGAAAGAACCGCCGGCGTCGCGAATAGAACCGCCAGCTCCGCCTCCATGTCCGGCACCAGAACCAGGATCCCCCGACATCATACGAACCGAACTGGTGTCCGAACACCCAGACACACACAAACAGACCATAAGTAAAAGCAGAGCTGTAACACGGTTGATTGAATGCAGTCATTTTGTCATTTGGTATTCAACATTATGTATATTTGTTATTGTCTGCATGTGTGTGTGTGTGTGTGCGTGATCCGTGATTTTTTTCTTTCATCAGCCGTATTTCCCCTCTCAAACAATATTTCAGCCAAAAAATTACAAAAGCCGTCACACAAAGACTTGAATGGCGCACCCGAGGCAAGAAAAGTTGAGTCTTGAAAGTCGAGCACTCCTCAAACAGAACGCCATCTGGAAAACATAAATGCACCAGTCTTAACCAAAAACGCTACTGGAAAAACATGAATCAAAGTGCGCATATGCTTGAGAAAAAAAATACATACACACCCGGATATTCATATAAATACAAACATAACCCTATATAACCAACCGTTCATAACGACTATATCCGTTTATATTAATACAAACAAAGCGACTTGAGTAAATTACGCTTCTGTGGTAATCGACCATACCTCGTGTAATTTATCACAAAAATAACAGAAGGCAACCTCTCGAGTGTGAGAATAATGTTATTTCGCACTGAGCGAGTTAGTGATGATGCCAAATTTTCAGGATCTGGAAATCGTATATTTATATCACGTATATATATTTAATTTATATAATTTCCGTTTATTTGTATATTTATATAATTTATATAGCTACAATCTAATTCATCAATTTATATTCATATAATTTAATTTATATAATTTATATAATCGTATATTTATATAATTTCCCATAAAATAAATTCAGTTGTGTGGATATACAATAATATTTTAATGTACAATGAAAAGTGTGCACAATTGGAATCACATTTATACTTTATATTTATATACAGTATACCGGTAAGAACAATGCGATGACAATGCCTCAAAAACTTTCCGAGACAATTAAATAATACGTTTTATTGTTTTGGATAATTTCTGTTAAAATTTGATAGGTATATTTTGTTTTTAGCAGCAGATGAATATTGAGAACATCAATATATGACTACACTTTCATGACATCAAGATATGACTATAGTTTAAGACACGACTATAAGAGGAGATTCCACTCAGTCGAATTATTCACGCTCCATGCTCCGGCTTGCAAGCAACACTTCTATCGATCCAACTCTCACTCGTTTATATCGACTGCAGCATCGCATCGTCGGTTCTCCGTCCATACGCATACACACATACACACATAAACATACACAGACACATACAAATATAAGCTCAGTTCACCACAAAATGCCACGGTTGGTGAACGTGTACGTGTAAGGTATGGAAAACTCCAAGTTTGTCGTTATAAATTTTACATGATTTTAATTTAGACTAGTCGATATGAATAGGCAAAAAGACGGCAGAAATGTGAGATTTTGACCGTTTTTGTGACAGGGTTTTGTTTACATGTTTTGTTTGCAGTTATCGAAATGAAAGCTGCCAAATCTTTCACGGTACCGGCAATTGCGGCGTTGGCAACTGAGGATTACGACAGTGAGGATACAACCAGCTTAAATATCAGCCACCAGGTGGATTTCATATAATGATTTCAGACTTCAAGCACTTGACACAACTGAACATTGATTAATATCTTAATTAAAATCTTAATCATCCAAATACCTGATTAAAACTCAAGTTATTATTTTAGAAGGATTTTCCAAGCTCAATGAACAATTGAAGTATATAAAAAATTGAATCGAAAATGCAACATATCAAAGTAGGGCTATGAAAATGAAACGTTAGTGCTATGTTAATTCAACTACATATTCACATATATTATATTTCATCTAAGCTTGACAATATATTTTCCACTCACTGAAATTTCACCAATTCTTTAACAATTTCCGGTTAAAATACTGCAATTGTAACAACTCTGTAATTCACGACACGTCGGACGTTTATGAAAACAGAGCATTGATCAGGAAGACGGGAAAATTCAGGACCTGATGAACAGGTTGATGGAACCACAAGTTCAAGCACTGCTTGATTCACCAAGAAGGTACAAAATCTCGCATATTCTCGAGGGCGGAGATATATCATCGTCGACATATAACAGCATAATCGACGTGGTCAGCAATATTTAAATCCGCTCACAAGCACAAACACACACACACAAATGAATGTGTATTTATGTATAACAATGTGTACATTATGTATACACACAATTATGTATTTGTTCAGAACGAACAGGATAAGACGACAAACATCAATGCGTAAACATAAACTAAAAATGCTAACTGCTCCAGCTCTGAAAAATTGAGATGACAAAATCTTCATAATCAGATTAACAAAATCGCCCTTCGTAGCTCATCCGAAGTCATTACCGTGTGTATATTTGAGATTTGTGTGAGCATGATCGGATGTATATATGCATCGTTCACATTCTCAAAGTTTGATGAATTATTCATTTTGACACGGTTCCTCCCAAATCGATATTTCGTCGAAAGTGGCAAATAAATATATTTATATAAGCACGTTCTTTGTACGTCACAATAAAACCATTTTTGTCCATATTTGCATATTGCGTGATTTTGCGGCTAAAGTACGGTTTGTTGTGATTGATTATATTCATTTTATCATTTTAATCATTTTTAATCGTATGCAGGGAATCATTCTGTTTTAGTTATACATTTACTTAAGCACATTCCGCAGGTCTGATCTTGCTTTAGTGAGGTGAATGATATTGAGGAAGGAATCGGTACATCTAGCAAGTAGAACACATTCTCTTTGTCTCATTCACATTCTCTTTAAGCTTACAAATTAAAGCAAAGCTCATCCTTAAGGGTCTGGCTGTATCACCGAACTTGGTTGATGTGTTTTGAATGATGTAGCTGTATACTGTATGATGTACTGTTTGTTTTGGTGTTTTCACGTTAGATATGCGCCAGACGAACGGAAAGCTATTTGTGTGCTATTAATCAGCGAGAGAGTGAGAACCAACGTTTATCTGCAACTTCGTCCAGCTTGCTTTGCAGGTCTGTTTGGAATTGTTTTTCACGCCATACGTTCTTGGCTCAACAACTTTTTGATACATTTCCATATGAATTTTTTATACAAAAAGTTTTTTTGGTCAAGATATGCATCTCCATTTTAGTCTCTTTTTAGGGGCGATGCTTCCTCGACGTAAGCATCTGTTTTGGGTGATTTTAGGGAAAATTCAGAGTGCTTCTGCTTAACCGAGCTCAAGTATATTAGTTTTAGCCACTGCTAGATGCAGGTGAATTATTTTATATTGGCCACAACTAATATATTGAGTGCTGGTCATAGTGGCGATGTTTTATTGGGCAGAATTGTTGATATGGTGGCGAAAAGTCATGGCGTGTCATTGTACCCGGAGCGGCAGAGCGTGTTTGCTGGCAAACACCGCTGTATTCCGCCGCCTCTCTTCATTCTCCTGCTCACAGTGACACAGGTCAGTGGGCTCTCCACGCTGTTCCAATTCGACTCTATCGAATATTGCGGCTAACTGTAAATCAGTGGTTCTCAACCCCTGTGTCGCCACCCTAAGCTCGTGGGAAATATATGTCGCTAAGTGTTCGTGGAAAATATATGTTTTGCCACTAAAATATACTAAAATTGGGCCTATAATAATTAAAATACTTGATGTGATGCATGTGGTAATTAAAACAAGTTTGGGAACCACTGATGTAAGTTATTCTTGTAAGTCAGTCTTTGTAAGTCAGTCTCTGACTAACCCTCGCTGAGTGTGCACGTGTTTTCCGTTCCGCTCGTTCGCGCCCGGCTTTCTACGCTTCGCTGACGCTCACCGACGACAGATCCTGCTTTCTGCTAACGCTGAGTGTTCATTGAGTTATATTTCAGTTGTTTTATTATTATATTTGATTTAGCGTTATTTTGATTTTTCATTACTCGTTTTGTTCATTGATAATATTTGCCTTTTTAAAGGCGGATATTTTCTTCTTGCGAGCTCATTCATTTACTTTTAAGACTGTTTAAGACTTTTAAGTCAATTAATCTTTCTTTTATTTCAGGTTATATATTTGAATTTTTATATTTTGTTTCTGAATGTGATTGAGAATCAGGGTTCACAGCCATAGTTGCTTTGCAATCTTCCTGCTGAATTCTCTCATCACATTCTTTTTCGTCACTTTTCAGTTCAATTTGTATATTATTTAATTTAACGTTGTCTATAAATATAAGTGTTGTTCATGGATATATGTATTATTTTCTGTCTCATGTCTGTTTTGTTGATGTGGCGGGCCGAAAATTGTAGCCCCGCCCCGACGGCTAACGGCCGGTTTTCCCGTTTTCCGTCAGCGCCCAGCTCTTTCCTCGCACTGAGGTGCCAACTAATTCTGTGTTGCTCTCATACTCTGTCTTTGTGGTCGCCCAATGGACATTTTGCCTTGCGATATGTGTTTAACAATGAGCTCTCAATAAATTGTTCTCACATGTGTTTTCTAGTGTTTTTCTTGTGTGTGTATTTGTGTGTATGTTTGCTTTGTATTATGTGTGTTGTATGCTTGTTTTTTGTTGTGAAATTTCGTATGCATGTGTTATGTGTTGTGTTTTTGTGTTCGCATGCGTCGTGCATTATGTGTTTATTTGTATGTCTGCTTTGCGTTGTGTGTGTGCCTTCTCACACCGTGGATTTGTCGTTTCTGCTGATGATGTGTGGCGATGTTGAAATGAATCCCGGTCCTGCTCGACCACAAAAACGATTTTCAAATATACTTTTCGCCAACATCAGGGGCTTGTATAAGAACATCAGAGATTTGACAGCAGCCAGTCGCTCCAAGGACATCGTTATCTGTGCCGAAACGCTTGTGTCCGATTATCGGGACCAATCTGAGCTCTTGATGCCAGGTTTCAGTAAGCCATTGCTAATCAAACGTGACTCAAAAAACAGGCGGCGTGGCATGGCAGTGTACGTACGCAAAGGCTTTTCAGCAACGAGAATTACAGCGCACGACTGCACTTGTCATGAATTTATGCTGCTGCGTGTCAACACCGCCTTGATGAATTTTTACATCTTTGGAGCCTACCGAAATCCAGACAGTAACGACTCTATCTACGGATGTCTCTTGTCAGCCATGTCAACAATTCAGGAGAAGGACACCAAGTCAGCATTTGTATTTGTGGGAGACATGAACGCCCATCACCGTGAGTGGCTCTTGTCGACATCTCCTACAGACGCTCATGGTAGAGCAGCATATGATTTCTGCAACATTTCTGGCTGCTCCCAAATGGTGTCCGGTCCCACACATCAAGCGGGTAACTGTTTGGACTTGGTTATGACAGACGTCTCAGATATCGTGAGTGTAAACGTGGAAGCTCCAATAGGAAGTTCAGATCACTCGTCGCTGTCCGTGAAGTTGACATTGAGACAGAAGGTTTCTCCTTACACGATTTCAAGGCTCGTGCACATGAAGAACAATGTTGACTGGGTGAAGGTGAATGATGAATTGAAATCAATTAAAGTTTCAAATCTGCAGCAGAAGGAATGCCCCATCGATGCATTGAACAAATACATTACCGATGTCATCTCAAGGAGAGTGCCTACTAAAAAACTACGTTTTCGCTCTGATGACAAAGCCTGGTTCACCAACGAATGTCGCAGCGCACGTGAATCCAAGCAGGAGGCTTACCACAAGTGGCTCCAATCACGCTCAGCCGATTCATGGAATGTCTACACTGAGGCCAGACGGCATGCTGAGCATGTGTATTCAGAAGCGGAAACACGTCACTCAAAGAAACTTGCTGAAAAGCTAACATCTGCCAATGACGCCCACAAATGGTGGTCAACGTTGAAATCGTCAGTGTTTGGACATGACCTGTCTGTCCCTCCTTTATTTTCAGCGAACGGTGAGCTCAAAATCAACCCAACAGAGAAGGCAGAGTTGCTTATGGATTACTTCAATACCAAGCAATGTCAAGGGTCCATTCCGTCTGACGATTCATCTGTCCTCGCCCCGAAAATCAAAGGCATTGCCTTCCGATCAAAAGAAGTGGCGAATCTCATGAAAGACCTAGATGCCCACGGAGGAACAGACCCTCTGAATATGTTTCCGCTATTTTTCAAGAACACGGCAGATACTCTAGCTCCGAAGCTCAGTGCTCTTTTCAGGCGCTTGATGAAGACTGGTTCGTTTCCATCATGTTGGCGGGTTGCGAATATCACGCCCATACCAAAAGGAACCAATTCAGCTGATGTTGCAAACTACCGGCCAATATCAATTACGCCGATTCTGTCCAAAATATTCGAGCACTTGATATCTTCCAGACTGTCCAAGTACCTGGAGAGCAACAATCTGCTGTCGGAAAACCAATTTGCATACCGCAAAAAACTCAGCACGACTGACACTCTGCTTACTATCACGCATGAGCTCCAGCAAGTGCTAGACAAAGGCAGTGAAGCCTGGATTGTGCAGTTGGATTTTTCGGCAGCATTTGACCGTGTGAGCCACCAGGGCTTGTTGCAAAAACTGAGAAACATTGGAGTCGGCGGCCGTTTGCTAAGTGTTTTGCATCAATTTCTATCCAATCGCGTACAACGTGTTGCCATCGATGGAGCATACAGTGGCTGGCAGAGCATTGTGTCCGGTGTCCCGCAGGGAAGTGTGTTGGGTCCTATTTTGTTCAACATTTACACCGCTGACCTGTACACAACCACACGCAACCCTGTATATGGATATGCTGATGATATCACCTTGATGGCTGTAATTTCATCTCCTTCGGACAGACCACAGGTGCGTCAAACGGTCAACGACGATCTCAGCAGCGTCCTGAAGTGGTGTGAGAGGTGGAATATGATGCTGAACACTTCGAAATCTAAATGCTTGTTGGTTTCTAGGTCACGTACCGTTCAGCCTTCACATGGAGCTATCCTCATAAATGACGCCCAACTCAACGTGTGTGATGAGCTCAAAATATTGGGAGTACATGTAGACTCAAAGCTGACGTTTGAGAGTCACATTCGGAAGCTAGTTTGTTCGGCATCGCGGAAACTGGGAATTATAAGAAAGGCATATCGGATGTTCGGTAGCAGCACAATCTCAAAAAATTGTTTTCGCTGTTTCATTTTGCCAATTCTGGAGTACTGCGCCCCCGTGTGGTCTTCTGCTGCGGATTGTCACCTCAATCTCATCAACAGAGTTGTTAGAACTTGCAAGTTCCTCTGTGGTGACTTGGTTCTTGGTGATCTTTGCCATCGTCGAAAGGTCAGCAGCGTGTGCATGCTGTACAAGATCAAGCACAACGACCATCATCCGATGAGCAAGTCAATTCCTGATGATTTCGTGGCAGCAAGAAGCACACGGTTTACATCCAAACAGCATTCCCAGTGCATGGCTCCAATTCGTTGTCGTACAAAACACTTCCAACGTTGCTTTCTTCCGGCCACTGTGTCTACTTGGAACACGTTGAAGGAGGAGGCTTTCTCGCAGAACAATTTGAACAAATTCAAGGCCAAAGTAAATGAAATGCTACTGAAAGAGCGGAATTGACTGTTGAGTCTTATTAATTGTATATTTATTCATATTTATTGTTATTTATTTTCTATTTATTTATATTTATTCCTATTTTACTCTCTATTTATTACTATTTATTATTGGTTGTTGTTATTTATTAAATTATACTTTTACTTTTTGGCTGTTGTTGTTTATTGAATCATATTTATTGTTGTTGCTGTTTATTGAGTCATATTTATTGTTGTTGTTGTTTATTGAATCATATTTATTGTTGTTGCTGTTTATTGAATCTTATTTATTGTTGTTGTTGTTTATTGAATCATATTTATTGGTGTTATTGTTTATTGAATCATATTTATTTGTATTGTTGTTACTTATTGAATCATATTTATATTTATTGTTGGATGTTTCTTATTGAATCATATGTATTGTTCTTGATTGTTATTTATTACTTATTTGTTAATATTTATTCTTATTTATTGATGGCTGTTATTTACTGAATCACATATTTATTGTTGATTGTTATTATTTATTGAGGAGCGTGGGCGGAGTGACATTATGGATTGTTATCGGATGATGGTTTATTATTTATTGTTATTTTTTTATTATTTTCTTTCCAAATCTCTTTCTAGACTTTTTTCTCTTCGAACTCTCTTTCTCTCTGAATCTTTTGGGCGCTTCCGGTACATGGGGCCACCTTAGGGTGGTAATAGTGCTTGCACTCTTCCCATGCTACTGGATTTGCCTGTAATTAATAATAATAATAATTTTCTGCCGATCTTGATTCATCGCTGGTACAGCCTCCTAATAACGAGTGCTTTCTCATATGACATTGGTTTCCAACTTGGGGGTAATTTAGCACCCGGGGGGTAATTTGGTAATTTTCCGGGGGTAACCACGAAGACAAGAATTCCTCAGCTAGCTTCAAATATGCAACTGGAACCATCTTACTGAAGCTCTTGACATCTTTGGTAAGTAATCTGAGATGCAAAATACACTTATACAATAAATAAAAGAAATTATTGCTAGTGTCTTAGTTTAGCCATATATATCAATGTTGACATTATTTTGTGCAAGGGATAACAGATGCTTAATGTGGCGTGCTGAATTGTGTAGCAAGCTGAAACTGAAGCTGGAGCACTATTCGTAGTGTAGTGGTGTAGCACACCTGCCTCACGAGCGGGAGGTCCGTGGTTCGAATCCCAGCGAAGGAGAATTTCTTTGGGTGAATTCTATAATCCAACAGCCCCTGTCCACCCAGCAGTAAATGATGGTACCAGATATCAGTCATGTGTTGTGTCATGCATTCTGGGGAGGTGGCCCTCTCTAATACGTCTTCCGTCCTTGTGGTGTCATAGCGTGGAGAGGGTGGGTTCTGCGATGGCAGCGAGCTGCACGGGACACACCTGTGTGTGTTCATAAGCTTCGACTTCTCCCCGTGTAGCAGCTGTCACTTGAGGCCACTGTGCTACGGCAATTTCTCTGTTTTACAGTTGTGTTTTTTCCTCTACTACTGGCTGAACAGTGCGTGCGATTCGTCACAAATGTACTCGGTCTTGTCGCCGGCCAACTGCGGTCTAGTGCCGTCAGATTCCCAGCTCGTGTTCCGCTCGGCGCAGCGACGCCAAATTTGGCGATTTTTCAGCTACTCGCTGCTGCACGCCAGGTGAGCCGTGCATTTTTCCACCCGCCAGCATGTGTACTTGCGAGTCACATAGCGGCAAGAGACTGTGCGCTTCAACACCAATTTGCCAGTGAATTAACAATTGCATATGCCAATATAGCTGCAAAAGCGAACCTCTTATATTAGTGAATGCTTCCAGTCACCTAATCGGAGAAGGGAATTATTTTCAATCAATCTTGTCTTCATTCAGTTATTGGAGATTTAATAAGCAAATATGAAATAATATATTCAGAAATGTCACTCAAATAAAACGATAATTCAACACTGCACCACTGGCTGGCGCGATGAACCAGTGTTTTGTTGAACCACGACTCTTATGCCATTGTGTGTGTGTGTGTGTGTGTGTGTGTGTGTGTGTGTGTGTGTGTGTGTGTGTGTGTGTGTGTGTGTGTGTGTGTGTGTGTGTGTGTGTGTGTGTGTGTGTGTGTGTGTGTGTGTGTGTGTGTGTGTGTGTGTGTGTGTGTGTGTGTGTGTGTGTGTGTGTGTGTGTGTGTGTGTGTGTGTGTGTGTGTGTGTGTGTGTGTGTGTGTGTGTGTGTGTGTGTGTGTGTGTGTGTGTGTGTGTGTGTGTGTGTGTGTGTGTGTGTGTGTGTGTGTGTGTGTGTGTGTGTGTGTGTGTGTGTGTGTGTGTGTGTGTGTGTGTGTGTGTGTGTGTGTGTGTGTGTGTGTGTGTGTGTGTGTGTGTGTGTGTGTGTGTGTGTGTGTGTGTGTGTGTGTGTGTGTGTGTGTGTGTGTGTGTGTGTGTTTGTTTGTTTGTTTGTTTGTTTGTTTGTTTGTTTGTTTGTTTATTGAGTTTATTGCCAATTCCATCAAACAATAACATTGCAAAATTCAACTCAAAACATTAGGCTAGTGCCTGTCAAGCGGACTTTTAGACAGGCATTGATAAATAATTGAACGTGATACAGCGAAATATTGTCAAACGTTAACAGTTAACATAAACAGATAAAATAAACGGACACATTTAGACACACAAAAAATTATCCGCATATATCATCACCTATATAACCATTCATACCATAATAATCTCGCTTATGTAGCCATATATTCACAACTTTCATATACATTTAATCAAAGTGAGAAAAGAGACAAAATGGGGAAAGTGACAAAATTCCAGACGTTTATCGCATATTTGCTAGCACATTAAAATTTATATCTCCTCACACGAAAGCCACACATATATATTTTCACACCAAATACCCCCAGCAGCATGCACTTACATACATACAATCACCTTCGTACGTACACATACGCAAATACGCGTGCAACAATAACATACACAACAACAATAACACACACAACAAGCACTTAATCTCACGTGCAGGACAAATTATATTATTATAAGACAATATCAAGGCGTAAAGAAAGACGCAACTCGTATGACTCAAGACAATACCCAATAACTCAATACCCAACAACATACCCAATGTTCCAATTAACTTGCTATACCCAGATTTGTCACTCTCCGCTCTGCAAAGTATAGAGGTGTTTTTTAATATATCGTTTGAATGTGTCAACTGACATGAAGTAGTATTGGGATTTTATCCAGTTGGGTAAGGAGTTCCAAACTTCTGGTCCACGATATATAATAGAGTTTTTATACAGTGATGTTCTGTAGCTCGGAATTTTTAAGTCAAGGTTGTTCCTTCTCGTGGATTGTTGATGCCTCTGTACGTGAAATATACTTTCGTTACACTTCATTGATCTGAACACCCTTAGTAATAGGAAAAATTTGTGTACATACTTCATTTTGAGTACTTTAAGTTCACTAAATACTTTTTTGGTAGTTTCTGCTCTTCTCATGAACGACATTATCCGTAGCATGCGCTTTTGTACAACACTCAATTTTTCTGTAAATGAAGGCCATGTACATCCCCAAATTGAAGTGTGTGTGTGTGTGTGTGTGTGTGTGTGTGTGTGTGTGTGTGTGTGTGTGTGTGTGTGTGTGTGTGTGTGTGTGTGTGTGTGTGTGTGTGTGTGTGTGTGTGTGTGTGTGTGTGTGTGTGTGTGTGTGTGTGTGTGTGTGTGTGTGTGTGTGTGTGTGTGTGTGTGTGTGTGTGTGTGTGTGTGTGTGTGTGTGTGTGTGTGTGTGTGTGTGTGTGTGTGTGTGTGTGTGTGTGTGTGTGTGTGTGTGTGTGTGTGTGTGTGTGTGTGTGTGTGTGTGTGTGTGTGTGTGTGTGTGTGTGTGTGTGTGTGTGTGTGTGTGTGTGTGTGTGTGTGTGTGTGTGTGTGTGTGTGTGTGTGTGTGTGTGTGTGTGTGTGTGTGTGTGTGTGTGTGTGTGTGTGTGTGTGTGTGTGTGTGTGTGTGTGTGTGTGTGTGTGTGTGTGTGTGTGTGTGTGTGTGTGTGTGTGTGTGTGTGTGTGTGTGTGTGTGTGTGTGTGTGTGTGTGTGTGTGTGTGTGTGTGTGTGTGTGTGTGTGTGTGTGTGTGTGTGTGTGTGTGTGTGTGTGTGTGTGTGTGTGTGTGTGTGTGTGTGTGTGTGTGTGTGTGTGTGTGTGTGTGTGTGTGTGTGTGTGTGTGTGTGTGTGTGTGTGTGTGTGTGTGTGTGTGTGTGTGTGTGTGTGTGTGTGTGTGTGTGTGTGTGTGTGTGTGTGTGTGTGTGTGTGTGTGTGTGTGTGTGTGTGTGTGTGTGTGTGTGTGTGTGTGTGTGTGTGTGTGTGTGTGTGTGTGTGTGTGTGTGTGTGTGTGTGTGTGTGTGTGTGTGTGTGTGTGTGTGTGTGTGTGTGTGTGTGTGTGTGTGTGTGTGTGTGTGTGTGTGTGTGTGTGTGTAGTTGGTGGCACTTGGTGTTCAACATGTCAATACAACTATTAGTGGGCGTGCCTGTGGAGCTAGTGTTTGGCTGTGTGCGTGTGGCGTGTGTGTACGTGTCGGGCGTGGTGGCTGGCAGTCTTGCCACGTCTGTTTTCGATTCTGGCCGTCAGGTGGCGCTGGTGGGCGCCAGTGGCGGAGTGTACGCCCTGCTGGCGGCTCACATTGCCCACATTCTCATGGTGAGGCGACGAACACAGCGTGTGTGTGTGTGTTCTTACTAGTTGTATCGGCAGTAATTACTGAGAGGCTCGTCACTGCCGCTTTCCAGAGGTCGTATTTCTTCTTGAATATGTGTCCCGTTATCGGGTAATTTATTTCAGCTTTTTATTGCTCTATTTTTGGGAAATTATATTTATGAACATAATTTTCTATCCTGCGTTTTGTAGGCGAAAATTATGACTTATGTTTGATTAGGAGAATTCAAACAACTTGCCGTATTTAAACTTGTTCTTTTCCAGTAATACTTCTATATCAACTGTAATCAACCCTCCTATCTTCTATAGTGTTGGCAAACCTGACTTTTTCCGTCTGTCACATGTGTATGCGTGTGTGTATGTAGGCGTGTGTGTTTACTGAGCGTTGCATTTGGTGTTTTTGTGGACAGCAAAATAGCGGTGTGCCTTTGTGTTTGGCGCGACTGTTTATTATATTATCGGCCGCGTGCGCCGACATCGGCCTGTCCGTGTTCAACAGACACGCGAGTGTGGCGCCACCTAACGGCGTGGTGGTGAGTTACGTTGCTCATATCGCCGGGGCGGTAGCCGGGCTATCGTTGGGCGTGGTGCTATTACTTCACAGCTCAGCCACAGGGCGGGTTCATTGGAGAGATAGGTTGTTGTGGTGGCTCGCCGTGGCCACGTACATGTGCTGCGCCCTGGTGGCAGTTGTCTACAACTGTATGATATCACTGGCCACTGGCAAATGAAACGCCAACCAACAGAAGGCAACACACGACCGTTTTGCGTTTTGGCATATTGACACTGGTAGTGAAGAGATTAGTAGTCAGTTAGGGTCTATTAAATTGTATATTGTAATATAGTGTAGTTTCGTAATACAATAGCGGAGTAGTGGATTTTTGAACATAATTAAAATACAAAATCAAATCTTGCTTAACCAAATTATGAGTTAATTCGAATCCAAGTCTAATTTAGTAAGAACATAATTTTAGCTAGGTTTGGCATGATTGTACAATTTGCAATTTGATTTAAACCAAGTTTTGAATTATTTATACATCAATATTAAATCAGTATCGCTGTTTTTTATGTTTGTATTCACGTGTATTTTACAGTTTTATTTGCGTTGTGCCCAAACATCTGGATGTATACATTGTATTTTGCGTTTGATTCGAATACTCGCCAGAAAGTACATTATTTTTATCTTATTTGAGCCGTTAACCGACTCTGTGCTTACAACTATGATTCTTGGCAAAATTATGTGTGTGTGCGTGGGGGCGTTATATTAGAGTAAGCACTCAATATGAGGTAATATTACTTTAATTGTCTAGTTGTGATACCAAAGATATTAGCCGCATACATCAGCATGTGTTTGTGCTTATCTGCATTGTGTGTGTGTCTGTTGACGAATTCCAAAGTTCGGCGTGTGCTTGTACTGGAATACTTTGGCTGGGAGTTATTTTTTATACCTGCATGTTTAGTGTGTTCACCAATTTTCTACATAACCATAGATCTCAACTGAACTCATTTTCGTATTTTTACCTGACCGAAATACAACCAAATGTTTCTGTGTGTGTGTGTGTGTGTGTATTTTTTAGCTTTTCTCACACCAACAGTGTATCCGCGCTCCCTGAAACCGACATTCAAATTGCGTGTGATTTTGCCAAATATAAACAAATATGCATAATTTTCAGAGCAGATAACACAATGTGTTAATTATTGCACAATTTCCTTGTGTAACCCAAAGGTGCCAAGGAGCAAGAACGAGACTAAATCATCTTTCAAAATTATTGATAATTTATCTAGTCGCATCTGGTTTGGTAGCACCAAGTCAAGTTCCGTAATTGCAACGCACATACCTCAATGAAAATTATATTGCATATAATTGCATGCATACACACACATTTGTCGTGTATTGTTATTTTTTCCTATGTTGATTTTGATGGCAATATGACCCAATGAAACGAACTCAGCAGAATCCTTCTGGGGAGTATAACTGCATACTTATACCCCCAGCCGATTTGCTGGGTGGAATTATACATACCCCACAGGATCTACACCCATGTGACACACACACACACACATATGTTTATGCGTCTGTGTTTGTACAATTTACGACAAGGCCGTATGGTGGTTAACGTTTATGCTTTCATGCGCTGTTAACCCACTCTGTCATTGTTCCAATGGCGGTCCAAACAGCCAGCAAGGATAGAAGACTTACAAAAGTGCTTGAACTGCCCCCGGCTAAGAGCTGGCGTCCTTATCGGTATTATTATTATTGTTATTATTATTAATTACAGTGGAAAATCCAGTAGCATGGGAAGAGCGCAAGCACTATTACCACCCTGCGGTGGCCCCATGTACCGGAAGCACCCAAAAGCTATATGTTGTTGCATTTCCGGTGCAAGAAGTCGGTCCCACTTGTGAGATTGTACGTTGTACATGCACCCATACCGGTATAAATTGTGTGTTTTCAAGATAATCACTATTCAAAGTTACTACAACACTGTCGCTATTGTGATCAAAACTACGGTTTGATTTGTTGCTAATGTTGAGCGACAGAAGAGTCATGTTCGTTATGGACTAATATTGAATTCGGGCGCACTGCTCAGTAGCGAATCCAGAGTGCATTTTAGGGGGGGGGCGGAATTATGTATGAGTGACGAAGTAACGTGTGAAGGTCATGACTTGAGGCATTCCTCACTGATATATACACACTTTTACACAAACGTACACACATAATAGTGTGCGAATATTTTGCGATAATGCTTATATCAACAAATTCTACAGAAATATATTTTTCTTGACCTCTTTTAGTGAACCTCTTGGTTGTAAGAAGATGATGGAAACGTTTTTTGGGGCTTCATCCCCCCGAGCACCTCCATCTCTCCCAGGTCCGAGCCCCCCAGGTCCGCCAGTGGCGCCGCTGGTTTCACGATAATAAAGTCAATTACGGACACTTCAACAACAAAACCATGTGTTGGCGCGCATTCAAGCGTCACACCACTTCAACTCACACACACACACACACACACATGACCTCAACTGTTACGCTCAGTGGTTAGGTCAATGCAATCGCCGGGGTAGTGCGCACTCAGGCTCAGTGTGTGTGTGTGTGTGTGTGTGTGTGTGTGTGTTGTCGTTTTGTGTTTTGTGAATATAAGCTGCAGTGCATTGTAGCTTGCAGTTCTGTTGTGTCGCGTGCGGGGGAGAGGCATGACTGCACAGCATGCAGGTGAGAACACACGGACGACACACACGCATACATACACACAAACGCCCAAACATGCTAGTCCAGTGGTTCTCAACCTTATTGGAGGTACTGAACAATTAAACTTCCATACATGCTTTCATCGAACCTTCACTATTATAAGAAAAATCACAAATCACCTTGATCAAGACTGTCACACAAGTAGGCTACTACTGAGTGGGTCGAGTTGCTTGCAGCACAGATATCAAAGCCAAGCTATGTGGCGTGATTAGCTGCAACCTATTATGGTCAACCAGAGCTTGACGTCACGAATCATACGAGTGGGCGAACCAAACCTCTGAACCTCTGAAACTAAATCACCGAACCTCCGGGGTTCGATCAAACCCAGGTTGAGAACCACTGTGTTGGTTGCACGCTGAAATTGTCAATCCATTAACTGAATAATATAATTCTGCACGACGCAGTTCAGAACGTCAAATACCATTTGCAGTGGTGACTACAACTTTTCCGTTCA